>MUZC01004646.1:1510031-1536944 GCA_002072015.1 Radix auricularia | reverse complement strand
ACCTTTAATAATTGAATAGTGAAAAAATTCGTAAACGTTTAAGAAAACACGTATTTTGGGCCCCCAGCCTCGAAGGAGTTGCCATTTGGAATTTAGTGCACTATGGTATTTAAATAATAGCTATCAAGAATTTAATTGCAAAATTTGGTTAAGATCAATCAAAAAAGCAAGTAGTTAGCGATTAAATTATTTTTTATATAGCTCAAATAAGCAAAAATTCACATTTGGGGCCCCCGGCGCCCCTTTAGTGTTAGATTGAGAAAAAAAAGTAGCCAGTTACCATTCCGTGAGGGTACTCAACAGTCTTAAAAATTTTCATGACGATCGGATGAATAGTTTAGTCAGTTACCACGGACAAGCACACACACACACACACACACACACACAGACATATTTTCATTTTTATATATATAGATTGTCAATGTAATGTGCACCTTATAGCGTGATATGAACGGCAATCGAACATAATACGCACCACAACACTCTAATCTAAAAAAAAAATTTATCATGATACATAGAGATAAATAAAATAATTTTTAATTCAATATATCAATTATTGTCAATTCGATTGATATGAAATTTTGAAACATCATTTGTAACACCGGCATGAGTCTGCCTGCAAATTTCAGCTGCCTAGCTTACGAGGCAATGGGTTAAAAATCGATCCAATTTTTTTCGGCCAGAGCGCACAGCTCAGACACCACAATTTAATATAAAGGATTTAAAAAATATAACAGATGAAAAGGCTAAAGGTTTAGGAAGCATTGTTTAGCTATTTAAAACATATCTGGTTTCTATTCCACGTAAGGAGTCAACTTTCCAGGAAATGAAGCTTTACTTTTGCCAAACGTGCGATTCGCAAAGGAATAGCACATTTTTTAACTACCATTATTTGATAAAAATTAGCAAATTTATTCCAAAAAGTAGCTACTAATAATGGATTTAGTTTTAAATTCAAACGCAGCTATTAACAATTGAGTCTGGAAAGGAAAGGAGATTCTGAAGTATGGGCTGTAATTTAATTTTTTTTTTAAATTTAGTTTTCCTACATCATACTTTGAAGAAATCAGATTCAGTGCTGTAACTATTTTTTTTAATTAAAAAAATGAACAGTTCATCTATTTAATTTGAGATTACTACTGATGAATATAAAGCCAAAGATTTATAAATGAGCAGCAGCAAACTAAGTTCATAGTCTCATTTATGCGTGCGTGCGTGTGTTCGTTTGTGTTATATATATATATATANTATATATGTGTGTGTGTGTGTGTGTATGTGTGTGTGTGTGTGTTTTGAACTATTTTTGAAATGTAGAATCAGGTTACTGGTTATTATTTGCATGAATGCATACAAATTGTAATCAGTCAACATCGATCTGTTCTTACACTTATATATTTTTATACAAGAAAAATATTGCTCACAGATGTATTTGAAACCCAATACTGGTAAAAATTTCACAGCTAAGTTTTTTAAATGTGGAAACGCCCAAATTTAAGCAGAAAAATGAACTTAAACTTCTTTACATCATAATCTGCTTTTACGTTAAGAAGTTTTAACAGTTTATTCTCTTGGGTTTAATCATCTTCTACACTAAATTGTGAACTAAGGATATTGTAGAGTAATTCTAGGTTCTTGTCATCTTGCAACCTCATTTCAAGTTCTATAGAAAAGGCATCCTACTGAACCTTGCACTTTTCCCTTCAGTTATTTTACAAGAGACTGTCTTCTGTTTTAGGAAAGGAAAATGGCAAAACCTGTTTTCACCTACTTGCCTGAAGAACACAAAGAGTTTTGTCGAAAATAATTTACATTACACATACATTTCATGTGCTAACAAACCATTTTTCCGAAGTTTGATATTCAGTTTATTCAGATTTTCCACAAGGTTAATGTGAAGTATGAATTGCACTCGTCATTACCTATTGAGATAACAAAATCACAACAAAAAAAACTTCATCTCTAGCAACATAAATATTTCTTCCTTAAGATCTTATACTCGAATCAATGACTTGCCCATGTTTAACCAGCTGGCACTGCCGTGGTAGATAATATAATATTCTAACAGTACTTTTAAAACCTGTGACTAATGTTCCCTTAATAAAGAAATAGTGTCAAAATATGTTTTCTATTTGCTTCATCTGATAGCATTTCTTTATAAATTCACTGTCAGAGAAAGGTTTGTTTCGTTTTACGATCTTATGAGAAAAATGCACACTGGCTTCGGTTGCAGCATCTTGTATTTAAGACTTTAAAAAAAAACATTTTGCTGCTGCTTTAAATTATTAACAAACTTTTTGCATTTCCTTTTTCTCTCTTGTTTATTTTAAAATTTTGCCCCGAAACCAATATTTTTATGCGGTATATTTTTAATGGCGAACTCATTAAAGGCGCTTACACACTCAAACGCACGGCACAGCATGCAGACTGTTTTTCTTTCAACGATTTGATTCTTCATTTTAAAAAGACAATAGATAGATAGATAGATAGATAGATAGATAGATAGATAGATAGATAGATAGATAGATAGATAGATAGATAGATAGATAAATTGGTGCATGTGTGAAATAAAATCTAAATTTAGATATATATTGCATTTTAAAATATTTTTTTTAAATATACAAGTCTATGTTTTTTGTAAATCACTTTTAAATAAAAGTACTTTAATGTAGGTTTGTAAAATAATACTTTTATTCTATTGAAATGTTATCAATTGGACAGAGTTACAGCTGGATGTCGAGTGTAAACATTACGATACAGCGTTTGGGAGAGTATTAAGATGGGAAAAAACAGAAAAAAATCGTTTGCCTTTTCACATATATTTAAAAGACAGTAGTAAGGTAAGATTATTACTTTAATAATTTAAAATTAATGCTGTTAACAGTTAAAGAAATTTAATCGTTAACTTTTGAAAAATCAACGATTAATTTAACGAACATTTTGATTCATGCCAAATATTAAAATGTATAATGTCATAATTATTATTTTCAAAGGTTCTTGTTAAAAATCTAAATAACACTGTAACGTCTCCTTTATATGTTATCTTGACATTATCGGACGTCTGTGTTCATAAAGTTTCCCTCAATGTAGAGGACTAATGGGCTCAGAAACTTTCATCTCCATTTTATAACGCAGTAATTCATCAGAAGAGTTGTCGTCATATTCTGTATCCGACTCAGACTCGATTACTACCATTAACTTTACATGCTTTTTATTTGGCGAAGTGCTAGTACCATGGTAGGCAAACTTTATCAACATTCTGAACTTTCTTGTCAGTTTATCACCATCATTTTCGTGGGGAAATGCGTTTTTATCTATAGGACGCTATCATTTATTTATTAATTCATTTACATTGCGACCTCCGAAAATTTGTAAGTGATTGGTCGATTGATTGTAAAAAGTAATTTAATTTTAAAATGTTTTAATGATGGGTCGATAAATTAATCATTAATTTTCGCAGCACTAAATAAAATGTATACATATGATGCACATTTTCATTATGTTTTGAATATATGAACTATAATAATAAAATAATAATTATTATAGCTCAGTACGACAGCAAGCAGCTTTATTCGAAAGGCTTTATATAAAATAGTAACACACTTGTAATAATTGTTGCATTCTAATACCAACTAAAACCTATTATAATAACAAGGGACACATTTTATTTTTGTACAGGTGAAAAATAAAAAGCGCTGGAGTCAAGTCATGTACATGTCCAATATTCTTAACAATCTTAAGGAAGGTATAATCTAATTTGTTTAATCTAAACATTCAATTATTTTTTAAAGTTTAGTTTTTGTCACAATAATGTTTTCTTCTTTTTAAAGAATCAATGCTACGATTTTTTTATTGTAGGTAGGAATACTTCGTCATTCATAAAAGTAAGTATGTATGTGAGCAATGAAAACTAACATTTTAAAGGAAAAAGATAAGAAATATAAATTTTTAATATCGACAGAAAATAAGAGTACTGATGATACCTTCATCCTTGCGACGGATGCTGATGTTAACTTCTTGGTCGAGTCCGTGGAGGGTTTGCTTCGTCTTATGATACGAAACTCGTCAGTTGGTAAGCATAATACATTTATAAATTAATTGTGAACTAAGCACTGACTGTGAATTATATGTTGGTATATTTGTTTTTCCTTCTTTGACTTAAGATAGTTTTCTGTATTTTGGATATTAAATTAGAAGGTAGTTAAAAAGGAGGGGGGAGGGTATGTATTTACCTTTGAAATGTTTCTCAAGTTTCAAATTGTATTCATTTTGTCTCTATGAAATATAAGTGGGTATATAGTCGTGTGGGCAGTGCGGCAGGAAATAAGATGTACATATATTTATGATAATAGTAATTGATGCAAACCTTGGAGATTGTGTGTAGCTATATGATCTTGTTTTCCAAAACAACCATCAATTTACCATTGTGTTTAATAGCAATTTTAACTAATAAATGAAATATTTTTGTTTAGAATGCAGCAAACGTTTCTTTTGTAATTTTTATAACATTAATGCCCAGCTGTGTAAATTAAAACAAAGATCATTTAAAGACCGTTGCGACATTTATGTTTTCCTGGAATTAAATTGTAATATTCTGAATAGGTTAATTAAAGCATCTTCAATAGGAGTTTGTACTGTTTTGTTAATTGCTCAAGTTAAAAATAACATGGATACTAAAAACAGGCATGTTTATCGCCTTGAGCTTCTGATTGAAATACGTTAAGGATGTGTTACCCAGATTGCCTTAGTCTTGTTTTTGTGCCTGATTGTCCCACATGCACTGCTGATAGAGCAGAGCTAAACTTTTTTCCACTCACAACTTAAGACTTCCATTGTAAGTGCCATATATCTCTGGATTTTACGATAATCACTCGTGCAGGTTGAAGATAGTGCCAGTAGTCCGTCTAGAGAACTCAATAAAAGGCGATCTTTTTAGTAACCCATACGCCATCGTCTGCTGTTTATGATTTCAAATAGGTGCTTGACTGTTGTGTGGCCTTTAAGACCGGTTCATCAATGAGTCGTTTCTCAGAGATTTACCTGCAGTGCGATGAGAAAAATTCGAAAAATACACTTTTAAATATCTACTGAAAAATGATTTCATTTTGTTTTGCATTCAAGAACTGGACGACCAACTTAACACACGAAAACATTTCTCTATAATATTTTGGGGTTAATCCTCATTTATTGTGTTTACCTTATATTACACGCATAATGCACAAGGCAATGTATGTCTTGCAAAGCGTAATTCCTTACCTTGAAATAGGAATATCAGTTCTTAAACTAGTTCATTCTTAAAGCATTCACATTATTGTAATGCCCCATATGTTAGCTGAGATCAGGTATTTTGTGTTCAGCTGAAGTCGGAAACACTAGTAGGCAAGAGCAGATTTACATCTGTGAATGTGTTATTGAAACTCGTTGATGTGAATGCAAATTTAGTCTTTATTTAAAAATATAGCAAATAAATTTTCTATTAATATTTATATAAAATGCATGTAATTTAACAGAAAACGCAGATCATTGCTTTAGTTTGAAGTAAATATATTTACAGTTTTAAAAAAAAAGTATATAAAAGCTTAAGAAAGTATCAGAAACATTGTATTTATAAATGTATTTAGTGTCAATTACATAAAATCAAAATTGTTTTCTTTTAAAACTGAACTAAGTAGAACACAGATCTATAGCGTCCCTGGAAATTATTATTTTGAAAAACAAACAATCGTATTTAAATTGTTAATTACATTTCAAAATAAGCACAAGGTGATATCTACATTTGGAAACAGCACACTCCATGTTGTCTCTATTACTTTGTATAATTCTGCATTACTGATCGCATTTCAGTTTTTGATGCACGAAACTTGTAACGAATATATAAGTAGAATTTGTGTAGTTAAGTATATAAATTATTATTCCAATCTTTAGGATATGCATTTATTATTGCTTCCCAACACTGAGATTTTTGTGGTTCATCGACCAAATAAGAAAATATAACTGCTTTATCCTTCTGTACCTGTCCTCGTCTACTCATCTCTGTCTCATTTTTTTCAGCAAGGGCGTAGATAGCAGTTATCCAAATTTGTCTCTTGCGTTTAGAGATACCTCAAGGGCATCCACATCATTTGTTTACGCTTTCGGTTCAAAGTTGACTTATAATTTACACCTGGTTTTATTTCTTTTCCAGCTTCTTCAAATCTTTCAAATTCATTCCTAGATCCTTGCACATGATCAACTAGTAAAGAATACAAGTCAGCGTATTTTTTAAAGCTCACTGGCTTATTTTGCAGACTTTATTGACTTATTAAAATGTAATTGGTCTCTTTCTCAAAACACAAGCCTGAGAACAACTTGTAATTATTGCATCTTCTTTGAAATGTTTTCTACTTCTCTTCTTGTGTCTCCCTTGTACCCTGTCTTCTTGTAAACATTATGATACTTCTATAGTCTGAGAATTTAGAATAGCTTCTGTAACAACAGCAAGCGCTTTACTATCTCGAAAAAGACTTTACCAGAATTTCATTCAAAAGGCATCATCTCAAATATTCCATCTGCTGCTTTAAGTTAAGAAAAAAGGATAGATCAGTTGCACTGGTATGGAAAAGCCTTACTGCCTCTAAACAAGAGTCAACGGTCTTCTACCTACCAGATATTGTGAATTTGCAGCACATTGTATCTATATAGCAAACTTATTTCCTCTAGAATGAGTTTCTACATGTCCTTGTCGCAACCAGACTATTGTTTGTAAAAATTACCCCTGCTTTTCGAAAAACTAAATATTGCAAGTTTCATTTAAGTATTGCAACACTAGTTTAGCCAAATCTTCATCGATGTGAACTTGCAACCCAATGAAAGTCAAAAGCGTTCAATGGGCTTTTAATCTATATATAAAAACCACACATAAATTTTCAATATGTTAGATATCTAGTGTTGAGTTTACTGACTAGCTGAAATAACCGGAAGCCTTTACTTCATCTACAATTAGTTTCCTTAACCCGGAAATATACTTTGTTCTTTCCAGGGACGTTGACAGCATTCACTGTGCAAAAATCAAACATTTATACACATAATAGTCTGTCCATGTGAACAAAGTGATAACATTTAATTAAAATTTTTTTAAACTTTAAAAATTGTGTTTATTACTATAAATTCTTTTTATGCGGGACATAAATATAAGAATGTTAATTCTAATACACAGGGAAAAACAATCCGAAAATACGAAATTCTAGTAAAGTATCGTGAAACGTGTTTACTATAACGCGCACTGATGAGGAATATATTTTTGAAAAGTACTGTCAATATAATGCGCACCTCATTGCGCGACAGGAAAGGCTTTTGAACATAACACGCACCACATAACTCTATCTAAAAAGTATCAAGATACATAGGGATAAATACAATATTTTAAAATGTAACAATTTAATTACTGTCCATTCGATTGAGCTGAAATCATTTTTTTCGGCAAGCAAGAAAGCAAGCCAATTAATTTTAGTATTTAAAAAGAACGATTTCCACTTAAGGCTGTTTGTTTTCGTGTTAGACGAGAAAATACACATACAAAGAACGCGTTATCAAATAGTGTTCGGCATGATGTAGCGTTCGAGAGGGGGTAATTTACTCTACTCCGTAATATTAAATTGCTCTTCACATATAGTTTTGAATAAATAAGAGGGATTTACTTTTCCAGACTTTTAATATCTCGCTATGTATGTTTCTTATAAAAACAACCTGTAAAGGTGGCCGTCCATAAATGACATCACGCACCTAGGGGGGGGGGGAAGGGGGGCCAAACTTTTGTGACGATGCGTGACGTGGGGGAGGGAGGGGGTTGAAGAAATTTGACGTCAAATCGAAAGGGTAACTTTAAATAAAACTTCCACTCAAATATTTGGTCACTTGAAATTAATTTCATGCCTTTCTAAAAAAAAATTCAATGCTTCTCAAAGTGCAGGTCGATAGGCTATCAGACGCCGGTTGGCGTCTTAACAAGAAAGGAACATTAAATATAATTATAATTCTTAAGTTTGAGAATTCACAAGAGAACATAGGAAATTGGAACCCTGCGTCGTTTGATGTTGACGTCAAAGCCGTTGTTATGTAACCGCAGTTTCGTTCACTCGCGGTAGGAGTCTGCGAACATTTTTTTCCGTTATCCCCCCTCCCCCCCCCCCACGGAAACTGCTACTGGTGAGTTTTACTAACAGGACAAGTGTCTAAAAAGATCTGATTAGGATTACATGTTGATATATTAAGTCAAAACGACACCAAATATCCATTTGGGGGGTGGGTGTGGGGAGGAGAATCTATTTGATACAATAATACAAGTTTTAAGTTTGCTCTAGTTTTTCGATAGGTTTTTGGTCAAACGCCTCTGGCCATTCTAAATATAATAATAAATGTGTCCATTTAAAATTAGTCAAAAGTATTAACTAAATTTATTGAATGCATCAAATTCTCGACATCGCAATTCTTCTGAACTCAGTTATTAAGGCATTTATTTTAAATTTGACAGAAAGGATACTTGATACAGTCAAGTCATGTTTATTAAGATTATTGTCACTTTTGTCTATATAAATGAAAGTAGGTTGGATTTAGATGTCTTCGTATAGTACGTTAATAAGAAATCTGCATAGATAACAAATTTAACAAATGCTTTTTCTGGAAGGGACCGGTTCAGTACTGGGCATATGTTCCAAGCGTACACGTACACATGACGCATTTGAATATATCTGGTGGAGTGTAGTGGATATTATATGTCTAAATGAGTCTGCATTACCCCCAAAAATTTCCTTTTGACCCCAGATGTTATTTTGAAAAAGTATTATTTTAGAATTACTTCTTTTATAAACAAAGAAGTTACAAGTAATGATTTATATTCAATGCTTAATTTGTATGCATTAAAATAAAATATAATCTAAGGATGTTAAAACATTTTTTTTTTTTTTTTTTTGAAGGCCGGTTAAAAAATTTAAACGATTTGAAAAAAACGGACCGTTTCAATATGATACCTAAATATTAAAATTATAAAAGTTTATATTAACATTAATGTTAACCCAAAAGTAGAGAATTCTAGCAAATTTTCTATGCCCACAATGATATAGCATTACCCCCAAGAGTTCCCTTTTTTACCCCAGATGAGATAATTTATTGGTGACATTATATTTACAACTGTTGTGTGACGTACGTGAAATCCTGAAGAAGAAAGAATTGAAAAAAAAACAAAAACACACACACAAAAAAAAAAAAAAAAAAAAAAAAAAAAAAGAAAAAAAAAAAACCAACAACAACTTGTGAGCTTCGGAGTTTAAAGTTATGATTATGTTTGATATTTTAATAATGTCATAGTATTTCAGGCCTCTACTTGCAAGAATTACTGTAATTTGGGACGCACAAGATGACACCTACTTTCCTGCAGAAATGTGGGGTTCATACAAAATGGGCCATTTTCCTCTTCCAGCGCATACCTAATAATTTTTAGAAAACATGAGATGTGATATCAATGTGATAATTTTAGATCAAATGCCTTTGATGTGCATATACTTAGAAGGAAAACTGTCATTAGAAGATCGAAATCAATTTGATGAATTGTCTTCTATCTATATATTCTAGGTCTATAAACAATGCAATGATTCTTGTAATATCAATAGTCACATTCACGAACTTAACCGCGAAGGTTAATCACATCAATGGTTTTTGACATTACCGCTGCATTGTTCGTTAGCTGTCTTGATATGCCATGGACACTAAACATTTTTTTTGAAATGTAATATATAAAACAATCCGAATTCATACTTAATCTTATAGGGCTTTAAGCTGTGTTGGGGCTCAATATGCTATCAAATAAGTACAGGGAAAATCATATCAAAACGGGAAAAGAATGCAATGGTACCTGGTGAAATGGAAAAATTCTTGCAGGTCGTCTGATACGAAAAAGTTTGAGAATCAGAGGCTTACAATTTATTTAATTTATTAAATATCTTTAACATAGCTTCACTCATGTTACGATATAGCAATGTAGACAGACCTACACTAAATAAATACTTAAGTGACCAAAAAATTTTTTGAAACATTCTTATTTTCAAAAAGAAAATATTTATTATTTTTTTATTTTTTTATGGGGGGGGGGCAAAGTTTTGTGACGTACTCTTTGAGGGGGGGTCAACGATTTTGTGACGACGCGTGACGTATGGAGTGGGAGGGGTAAAAAAAATCGGCCAAAATCCCGTGACGTCATTTATGGACGCCCCCAAAAACAAAATGTATGAGAAAGAACTAAACGAATGGATTAAATTAAAAAACTTACAGACTGAACTCTTTTTAGGTATAGAGGGGACGGTTGAAGGTGAACATCAGCAAACAAGTTAATGTCAAAAACAGATGGATATTATACATTTAAGTAGAAATAGGCTTAAACTGCTTTAATATAATTATGGTATATTCAATCGATCAGAAAGTTTGAAACAATGCATTTTTAGGTAAGATGAGTTTATGCTCAAAACTTCAGCTCGATAGCAAGACGGAAAGTTGACCATTTTTTACTTTTATATTTCCGCCTTACGGACGATGAGAATATGAGGAAGGATTTAATTAAACACCCGTAAAAACAACGATTTTGACTATAAGTCCTTTTTATATGAGACAGAACTTAAAATATTGATTACATTTTAAACAAACATTTACACACAGAATGGACTTAACTCCCAAATGCTCTAAAATGGGGATTGACGGGGGTGGGGAATGGTCACTGATCACCTGAGTGAACTCAGCAAACTCGTAGACGTAAACAACAACATACGGATATTATACATTTTTGTAGAAATGATTTAGAAGTGCACTAATATGAATACGGTACATTCGATCGATCTGAAATTTCGATACAATGCATTTCTAGGTGACACAAGTCCATGTACAAAATTTCAATTCGATAACATGACGGAAAGTTGGTCATTTTTAATTTAAAATAGAATGAAACTGACTGACCAACTCCAACAACCCTAGATAAATTCCATTTTGTAAAGATACAAATTTTTAATTTATTCCACTAAAAGCCAGACAACGCTCAGCTTTGGTACAAATAACTTCTATTGATCGCCTAGATCATTGTTCCTAGAAACCTTACTTTTAATTTATTTACCTTTTTTAAAAATAACATCCGAACCTTGCCTATGCCCTAGCTACATTAACATGCCGTCCTTAGTATCGAGTAGCGCTTTGACTATAATTCACACATTGCCTGTAAAATGTGTATATATAGATATATATATATATATTTTATCTTATATGTTATAGACGCTCCTTCTGTATAGAAGATTATTGCTTCCTACGAGATTATTGCATCCTATATAAAGTCGCATCTTCATAAAATTAAAAATATAATCAACATATATTTAAATCAAAATAAATATTATTATACTTTTCAATCGTCTTTTGCTGGATATAAATGTTATAAAATTATAATACATTATTTTTGTTACACGTGAGATCAGGCGCAGTTTGTGGACGCACAATTCCAGTTGGTTCAGGACCACTTGTTTGGTACCAGAAGTTTGAATACGCTGTTGGCCATTGGTTTACAAAGGTATTTTTATCAAAAATCTTAGAAGACTTAAAGGAATATAATTTAACTATCCATAATTTCAGTATAACCAATAGAATCGTGAAGTAATGAATACATTTTCAATGTTAAGTTTACTGAAAAATAATATATTTTAATTAACATTGGTTACCAAAAGAATTAAAATAAAATTTTATACCTGGACAAACATAAAATGCATGTTGCTGCCGATAGCCTAAATGAATCCGATATAATTTTCGATTTAAAGAACAACTTAAATATGTTTTGCAATGCTTTTTTAAAAAGTAATGCATGCATTTATATTTATTTAAATTGTGTGGCAATTTCTCTAACGTTATATTATATAAGCATTATTGATTTTAAACATAACCGTACTCTATAATTTACATCAAATAGCAATTAGATGACTTGGATCAAATGATTTCTACATTAACATTTTGTAATACTCTTTTACAGACCGCAGAACATGTCCTTGGCTCAGTTTTGTGTGCTCCTGGTTGCTTTAGTTTGTACCGATGTAAATCTCTGCAACAAATATTGACTGACTACAGCTCAACTGTAGAAGAGGCTTTTGACTTCTTAACAAAAGATATGGGCGAAGACAGATGGATGTGTACTTTATTAGTAAGCAAAAACAAATTTTACTGTTCATGTGCAGTTTACTTTAATATAACACTAGCCGTCTCGCGTCGTAGCATAAAGCCGCTAATAATTTAGTGACATGTTATGAAAGTAATTGTTGAGGAGAGTGTGTGACTACTTCTCTGTTAGTGAGCATAACGGAAAGCTCGAACTTAATAAGCCAATTTAAAGAAACGCGAAGAAAGTGAGAAATAAATGTGCACAAACGTAAACATTTTTAAACATAAAAATGTTTTGCTTTAGCTGGGGCTTATATCTGCGACCTCCGGCGTGTTATGCGAATGTAATAACCACTACAAAACGAAATAGATGATTTTATGTTGTTCTGAAAGTACAAAGTAATTGACCTCAATTGAACAAATTGTTGTGCTCGATGACCATCTCACTCACACTACATTTTCTTGCTAGCTGATTGGTCGGTGAGGCAGAAAGAAAGCTTTGTGCTGATATGGTTAAACAATCATCAGAATAATATATATAGACTAGCAATTTCCTTGCGCTTTGCTGCGGTAAATTAGGATTTCAGTATTAAAAATGCGTCTTTTTTATATATAGCTCATTTTGACAAAAAACCTATAATCAGGTAATCGTCCCCCTAGTGAGAAAGGATATATTATTTCTTGCCTCTTACATTAGCGGGAGTGTACTCAACAACTTCCCAAAGGTGAAAGCTTCTACCTACACTGAAGCTGAAGAATTAGTTTTGATTTAGTTTTATATAGCCCATTCTAGGGAAAAAAAATTTTGGGCCCCCGACAAACCATGAGTGGAAATTTTGAAAATGTATATACTTATTTTCATTATTACCATCACGGGGTGTTACTAATCAACTACAGAAGGCTTTTTACTTTTACCTACACGGGAAGTGGGAGAATCAGTAATAATCTGTTTTTAATAGCTTATTTAATGGACAAACTACAGCATGCAGTAAGTGATAATTTAAATATATATTTACCTGTTACCATCGAGGAAGTTTACTCAACAACTTCATAAAGTTATAAGTTCTGCATACATGCCAAAAAGGACAATGAGTGAATTTCAATTTTTACAGGTAAACAGAAATAGTTTTTGGGACCCAGGTCCATAATAATTTGGGATTTAAATTTTATTTTTCTTTGTAAGGGGGTACTCAAAAACTTTCCATAATTTTATGCTCCTACTTACATGGGAAGTTTGAGAATTAGTGATGATTGAGTGAGTCAGTGCATTAAAAACAATATTTGGGCCCCAGGCCCCTACTATGTCGTATTTTATATATGTTTTCACCTGCTACCATCGTGGAAGTGTATTTGACAACTCCCCAAAGTTGCACGCCTTTAACTATTCGGGGGAAAAGAGAATAATAGATTTTCAATTTTTCTTTAGCTCATATAAGAGGAAAAAACGATTGTGGGGCCCCGGTCCCCATGAGTGTGTATTTGAAAATTCTTTCACACCAACTTTCGTCGTGAGAGGATACTTAACATTTTCCCAAAGTTTCATGCACATACCTACTCGGAAAATGGAAGAATTATTGATGAGTTGGTTTTTAATATAAGAAAAACAATATTTGTGCCCACGGCCCCCATGAGAGGGAGTTTTAACATTCTTTTTTGCCAATTTTCGTGGGGAGCATATAGTCAATTTTTTTTCCACAATTTCATGCTTCTACCTATACTGTAAATCTGAGAATTAAGGATTTTCAATTTTTATATCTCATATACGAAAAGAAACGTATTGAGAGCTCCGGCCCCCATGAGAGAAAAAATTTAACTTTTTTTTTTTTTCAAATTATCGTTAGGAACATGTACTCAAAAAATTGTCAACATTTTATGACTCTACCTACACGGAAAATAGGAAAATTAGTTATTTTCAATTTTAATAGAGCCCATAAAAGAAAAAGAGGTTTTTGGGCCCCTGGATCCACATGAGCAAGATTCTTATTTTTCTTCGCCAATTTTGGTCGTGAGAGGGTAACAAAGAACTTCTTAAATTTTCATGCTTCCTCCTACACGGGAAAATGGCGAATTATTGATGAATCAGTGAGTCGGTGAGGGTTTTCGCTTTTATTAGTATAGATATACACAAGGTTATCTAAAAACAAAAGTTAACATGTTTAAAGGTGATTAGAAAGAAAACCTGCATTTAATAAATGTCGATTAGGCAGTAACAAAAATAGTCTCAATTATGAAAATTCATAAAATAAGATATAAAAAATATACAAGTCAGATACACAGTGAAAACAAAAGCAGTCAATTATATACACGAAACTCAAACAAATATTTATTGAACATTTTATTTAAACAATTATTTTGTTAATGTGATTGTTATCTATTGATTGCTTCCAAAGAAGAGGGGGCAAGGTGAAGACCAACCAAAGATTATGTGCACCGGAGAAAACAATAGGCAGGCCCGAGCTCTTCATTGGCTGTAGCGCCACGGTTATGGGATGGGTGAATGGAGAAAACAATATTTGAGTAATTAATAAACGAATTGAAGTCAAACTGAACAAATGCAGCTACCATCAAGCTCTCTTTTCCCAGTAGTCAAATATAGAAATGGCGTATTTTGAAAGACTAGAGGGGCTAAGATGTCAAAAAACCAATTTGTTAACAAAGAATTCATATATTTAAGAGGGAGACGCTGGAGACTAATGCCTCTTAAAATACGTTAATTTGTTTAATACAAAAATTGCCAATATATTTTTAAACATTATTTTTTTTTTGACATTGTAAAAAATAATATAGCAATTTTTTTGAAAGTATTAAAAAATTCTCCATATATACAATTAATGTTAGTTATTTACTCTCGGGCCGAAGACGGCACATAGGGCAGAGGTCATGGATTTCCATTTTTGACGATCCGTTGCTAATTGTATTAATTACAATTAATGACCTTGCAATAAACCAATTATTTTGTTTAGCTGCAGGCCGGTAATAAAATTGAGTACTGCGCCGCCTCTGTAAATAAAACAAATTGTCCAGACAACTTTGAAGAGTTCTTTAAGCAACGAAGACGTTGGATGGCTTCCACCTTGGCAAACATGATTTTGATACTAAAAGTAAGTAATTTTAAAATAAATCTAAGGAAATCTGCTGGTGGTGAAATACATATGATACTGTATCCACATGGTTATACATGTATGTGTTATTTATTTATAAATTATTATAATGGTAGCTAATTTTATTTTGCTTTTTATTTCCCTTTTAAATATCCACTGGTGAATATTCATTCTCTTTTGGGTCAAGCCGATAGGCTCTTTAGACCCGGTTCAATCTATCGCAAGCGAGCCTCAGCGGGTATCGCCAAAGGGGAAGTCCTCTGCAAGTATTGCGAGCTCTCCTTGTAACACCCTGCTCAACCCGGGGCAAACTTCTAGTACGTGTGCCACAATATCCTTGGGGTAGCCACCCAAACGAAAGGCCAGTTCCCTTCTGTTATCAAAATTATACAAGTAGCTTCGTTTTGGACAATGATCAGTCCTCATCCGTGTTACGAGTGTCTGATTACTACGTTCAAGTTTCCACAAGGGTTCACTCTTACGTTGTCGCGTCTTTCTCTTGTATACCTACCTGGCAGTATTCCCTTTCGCCCAGCTCTCGAGCCATTTCTCTCGGAAATGGTCTTTTAGCCATGATCTGACCCCCAGCTGGGTCATCGGTTTGTGGTGTTGGGGCTAGGTTCGCCTTCCTTCGCTGGCGTATTGACCCTGTCTGAGGGTGCCTAATCAGAGTGACCAGCGATATGTTTTGGGAATACTCTGCCGCAACGTGCTAGGATTTAACCGACTTCTTCAGAATGACACTGACCATATTGGACTCCAGAAAAGATTGAACCACGGTCTCGAGCGTGAACTGAGATTTGATGAAGACCACCATGGTCTGGAAAACCTTTCGCTTTGCTAGATGTCGGCGTACTTCCTTCAAACCCCTGTGAATCGCATTCTGTTCAGCATCATGACTACTGTTTGCGGCTCCACATGGTCC
Organism: Radix auricularia; assembly: GCA_002072015.1. NCBI lineage: Eukaryota > Metazoa > Mollusca > Gastropoda > Lymnaeidae > Radix > Radix auricularia. The sequence continues at coordinate 1,520,768 of MUZC01004646.1, read as the reverse complement.
GAGAGTTTTTTTACTCTCGGGTGAAGGTTGCGGGCTTGAATTACCACGCCATATCCACTTCTTCCATCTCTAAAACGTGAGCCGTCTGTAAAGATTTGTACCACGCTGTCGCCATAGGCTTTGATCGTTCGCAGAGTCTCTGCTCGCAAAAGCTCGATTCGACAGCCGTTTGTCACCGCATTATTTGCCAGTGTCAAACGTTGTTCAGGGGGGGGTCAAAGCTTTCATTTTGTCCTCGAGCTGGGACAAGTTGCAGGTATTTACTAAAAATAACTATTTCATCTATTGACAAATGTTAAAAAAGGGAGTGTCAACTCTTACGTGTGACTTCCTTTTTATTCAGAAACTGTTTATGAAAGCTGTATACACATGACTTATAAACGCATATAAATATAATTTTAAACCTCTGTCAACAAAAAAAAAATTAAAAATCATGTTTAAAATCTAATAAAAACGATAAAAGATTTATTTTGCTTATTAAAATATCACTAAGCTTTATTTGTTTTTGTAAAAAAAGTATCAAGTGACTTTAGTGAGAAAATTATACTTCTTCACATGCAGAAACTCACTCACACACACACACAGATACAAAGACACACACATATATATTAACACTTTTTAAAATTATTGTGGTCCTTAGCAATGGGGCGAACTGCACAAAAATAATAAAAACTTCAACTGTATTTACAAGTTTTACCAAGGCCTTCAACTGTTTGCTACCCTTATTGCACCAAGTATGGTAATTTTAATTGTCTCAGGTTTGTATATACATATTTGAAGTTAGGAACACATATTCACGTTATAAAGAAAAAAAATATTTTTTTATATGCACATACATGGTTAGATAAATGAACATTAATGCAACAATTAGTGCTTACCCTGAAAACACGTTGAAAGATTAATCTATATTAGTGTTCAGATCATCACATTTTTAATCGGCATTTGAATAACATATTTAAAAAAATTTTTTACTGTATCTGAAAAAAAATCTATTCATTTGTTTACGCCATAAGTTATCTTTATAAATCAATTTTAGCAATATTAAGTAATTCTTGCATTAGAGAAACAATATGTTATCTAATTATATTTCCAGCATAAGAAATGTTTCATAATTAGCTATTTTGAAAAATTAAATTTAAGTAACTAACTCTGTATATTGTACGTTCGTAAGCGAATTGCAAATATAATTTTTATTTAAAAAAAATATTTTCGTTTGGAATCAATCAAACATTAGTTAATTAATTTATTTTTTTATTATTATTATACATGCTTTTTAAAAAAATATTTTTTTTTGTGTCTTTTCAATTGGAAAATTATACGAATTGTAAAAAAAATAAATAATTGTATAAGCTTTAAAGAGTGAGCTCTTATTACAAATTTTAGCTGGCAAAATCACATTAAAGACAGAAACACAGCGAACTCATTTTTCAAAAAAAGTAAAATTTTAAAATTTGGGAAAAGGATGGTGGGTAATATAAATTTGTAAACGCACTAAAAATTACTTAATAAAGTTTTCTCATCTTTTCAAAATGAAGTGCACCAGCACTAGTTACTAAAAAGTGTTATGTTTATTATGTTTTAAATCAAATTCGAATATGAAAAACTTGTATTTATTTTAAGCCAAAGGCATGTTATCTTTAAACAAATTTGAATTTCTTGTGTATCCAGATATATCTGGTTGAGATTTTTAAGACGGTCTAGTTGGTACAATTATTTCTTATTAATTATATTCTATACAGGTGGCCTTCACTTTGCCTGGGAAATTAATGAAATTACAACCACATGTTTGCAAGCTGTTTTCATTATTGTCTTTGCAGTCATCTGTCTTTATACTACTTCAGACTTTCAATTGAAGGTAGGTATCTAGGTGTTCTAAGCAAAGTAGAATGATTTGATTTTGAGAGTAGAATAGTTTTTTTTTAAATGTAAGACTTGTTTTTAAAGAATTTTAAAATCACTAGTTAGCATCTTCATTATATCTGAAATAAATTACTACACAAATAATAGTCAAAGTGTGTATAAAAAATAGATTTGTGGAAAAAAAAAATAATTATGCACCTGATTTAATAGTAGTCATTAAAAATAAAAATGTTAGTTGAGTTGCAGTAATAGCAAGAGTAACAGCACTTTGATAGCAAATTATAAAGACGTTTTTTAAAATAAAATAAATGTTTAAACGGTATTTAAATTTACTTTAAAAAAAAAATATTTTCTGATATTATTTTATTTCTTACGTGGAGTGTGAGAAATATATTTTGTTTTAAACCCACAATTTACTGTTTAAAAAATGAGAGTTTAAAATAGAAAAGGGATTTAAACATTCTCGTTTTTGAATTATATGGACAGCTTAAATAAAAAATAATAAATTGATTCCAATTTAAACTAATATTTACCAAGATTTAAAATTAAAAAGAAATAAGGGTTAATTCATTCCAAATGAGAACGGTACCAGATATCCATATATGTGTAAAGCATTGATATATGATTTTGATATTATTTGAAAATATATGAATAAAAGAAATGTAATCATTAAAAGACTCATCCAAAAAAAAAAAATTAATAACGAGAACATAAAACGACTTTAGAATTTTTTTTGCAATCATTCACTTTTTTCTAGGTGGCTAAATTGTACACTTTTGTCTATGCGGCGATTATGTGTGCTGTAATAGTTGGAACTATAGAGCAACTAGTCAGAGACATTAGAGATATTTATGATGATGATGACAATGAATCAGTTTTCTCAGTCTTCAACAGCACTAATAATCTTGGCACTACCAAAAAACCTGACCACCGTAAGTTTTGTTTTTGAAGCATAAATCAGAGAAACGAGGGTCGCCTTACTATTTTTTAATGTCAAGTGTCATCTGGTTAAAAGAGATTAATTAATCGCTATTTTAGTTATGTCTGTAATTAAGCGTGTATTGAATATTCCACTATTGTAAAGACTCAAATAATCTGAAAACTAGATACCATTTTATGAAAACCGCCCATGTAAATAGAGTTACACAAATTATTATGACTTTTATCAATATAATGGATAATTTTTTGAAATATAAACATGATAGAATCAATAGGTGAATATCGGCAAGGATCAAAATGCATAATGTGTTGTTTTTGTTTTAAAAAGTATTATTTATTTTATTTCAAACTTTGACTTTTAATTTTTTATTTTTTATTTTTATTTTATCGGGTAAACTATTACAAGTGTTTTATTCCCTGTTATCATTCATGCTTCACCAAGCCTATAATCAAATAAATAATGTTACTTGCAGGCTTCAAAATAAAACATAGTCCTATGTAATTCTTTAATTCTACAGCTCTCTATAACTTTTCACTTACCTTACATCTCTGGTCCCCAGCTTGCGGTCCGAGGACCCCTAGTGATCTCAGGAGATATGCTCAGTAGTCCGTGAGCAACATTAAATTATTTACTCATGTCAGTGGCATAGTGAGGGGGGCAGGAGGGCGAATGCCCCCGGGCGCCACGTCAGGGGGCGCCAAAATGAGTATCCCAAAATGAGTAAACTAATGTATCCCAAATACGTTTGCAAGATTGAATATTGGAGCTCCGAACATAGCTGTATTACAAAACAGTTGTTAAAACATGATTTAGGCGCCCACATTGAGCGTTAAGGGGCGCCATTCTACTCATAAATAAATGACACATCCTAATGTATGATTGCTGATGTGTTTTTTTTTAATTTAAAAAAAATGTGAGTTGATGGTAATGAGCAGTAAGTGACCAATACGATTCTTTTAATAGAGCTACCAGAGACGACACTAAAAGCAATCAAAATTACCAAGACAAGAAAAAGGAGTGGCTTAAAGCAGTGGTTCTCACCCTGTGGTCCACGGACCACTAGTGGTCCGCGAAGATTTGCCAGGTGGTCCGTGAGAGAAGCATGAAATTTACGCACTGTGGGATTAATCGAGATAGACTAGCAAGTAAAAGAATTATCGCAGACTAGAATATATTTCTGATCTGGCCATAATGGTTTTAAATTTTATCAAGCTCGTCAATTAAATTCTCGTCTCTTTGATTTCTTATGCTCGAATATGAATCTTGAACGTTAACAGTTACTAATGTATACTGAAGTTCGCTGGTTATCTGACTGTTTTAATTACGCAATGACGTTAGAGATTTTCATGTAGAAATAACTCAAAGCTTGTTGATAGTTTGAACCATGGCTAATGGGTTGCTGTTCTGGCTTACTTGGCTGAAATTTTTGAAAAGCTCAATAAAATTAATTCCACTCGGCAAGGAAATCAGATACATTATATGACTCTCAGTGACAGAATATCTGCTTTTACGAAAAAGCTTGATCTTTGAAAAAAAAAATTATTTCAAGGTAACTTTGAGATGTTTGATAAATTGTACGAAATCACCGAAAAACCAGAAAATGCAGAAATAAAATTTAGTACTGGACCGTAGTTAAGGCACACATTTTTTAAGTGGTCCTGGAATCTCAAAAGGTTGAAAACCACTGGCTAACAGAATAGTTAATACGCGTCCGTTTGCTGCATGTTGTGACTTTAAAAAGATAAATCGTACTTCCTAAATTCTCATGTGGAGGGAGTAAAGTGGGAGAGGGGAGGGAAGGTCTCTCTTTTCACGGGCTTGTATCGGAGTGTCAAAGCAAGTTTGATTCCTTTCATATGAAACATCAGGCACCGCCTTTCTTTCCTGTCCATCGTCGATAAAACTTGTTGCTCAGTAGGATCAACTGTTAGAAAAAACACCAACAAAATGCCCGAGAAAATCTTATTTATCACCGGAAATCCAAAATGAATGTATCCACCTACTTAATCGACTGTAAGGAATCAGCTGTTGAGTGAAATCAGAAACACAAGTACTACGGTATCTTACTTTACTCCAATCGATCTAGGACACCGGAAAAGCTTTCTCAAGTCATCAGATTTGTGGATGTGAATTTACAAACTAAAAAGTAACTATCAAAGAATCATTTTCAGATTTTGCAAAGATACATTCCAAAGACGCAAAAAGCCTTGAAATAGTTATCGTAGAGAAACTGAAATCTAATAGCATACCACTATCAGACGGTCGGTCATGATGTTATGACAATGCTTCTGTAATGACCGGGAATGTTTCCGGCCTTCAACAGCGAAAATGTGCTAGAAATCACAAAGTTTTGTTCATCAACTGTGGCAACCACAGCTTAAAATTTAGCAAGAGTACACTCAACTAAACACGATCCAGTTGTTATCACGTTTTTGGAACAGTTAAAAGTATAGATTTATGTTTTCTCCCTTTCCACAACTAGTTGGGAAAAAATTAAAAAAAGAGTAGTGCCAATCACAATGAAGAGGGAGTCTGAAACACGTTGGATTGCACGATCAAAAGCTGTTACATCAATTTATGAAGGACTAGATGACATGGCAGGGCTGTTGGAAAAATTATCAGAACATACAAATATGACGCCTGACACCAGAAGTGATGCAGAAGCTTTGCTGTTAGGTATATAAAACTTTAACTTCCTAGATTTTAAACATTTCTGGAACATCATACTTGATAAAATTGATAGTATCCAGAAACGGTTCCAGAATCCTACTGTGAGTTTTAAGGAAGCTTAATCTGATATTGAATCGCTTGAGCAAGAAATTGTCAACATTCATGTTAGTTTGCGCCATGTTGCGGTAGACAATGGGTAAGAAGATGCACAACTTGGAGAATCGAGTTTGACAGAAGATTAGACGACATCGGAGGATGCCTTCAAGATTTAAAAAGAGATGCAGAACTTTCTCCATAAGAAGAAATTGCACCTGCTATGAACAGCGAAATTGATAAACCCCAACAGGAGATATCAATACGGATTTTACGTCTAAAACAACCTAAACAACAAATTAGGATTTTTACTAGACGTCAAATCTTTTCTTGCTGAAACATAAGTCGATACTCTTCGTTATAATTGCTTAGAATTTGCTAATTTCTACAAATTGTGTACAGAACTCAAAGACTAAAAAATGATGCTCAGTACCCGGACTGAAGTTCTACCGGAAACTACTCTGGATCTTCTCGATTTTATTGTTTCATATGGAGATGACGTATTTCCGAATCTGCGCATTTCACTTCAAATACTTCTAAAAATTGCTGTTTCAACTATAAGCTGTGAGCGGTCCTTCAGCAAAGTAAATCTTATTTTGTCTTAATTACGTGCTTCAATGGATCAAGATCGTCTGGATGATCTTGCACTCCTTAGCATCAACAGAGAACACTTGAGAATATCAATTTTAACAGCGAGATTGACGACATTCAAATCAAGGAAGATCAATTTATTTTAGATTATGTCTATTCGAGTCATGTATAATTAGTAGGGTATTTTTTTTTTCAAATAAATTGTTTATAATCGTATAGAGAATTATTAGTCTGTATTGTATTTCATAAAAATATCATTTGCTTCAAAAAAATGAACCATGTAAACCGTACAATTTCAAATTTTTCTTTGGGGCCCAGTGAGCCCCAAGACTTTTTCGGTCCGTCAAGGGGCTCAGATTTTGTGTCTTGCCCCCGGGCGCACATGACCCTAGCTACGCCACTGACTCATGTTGTCTGCTTGATGGATGCCTTGAATGCAGAAAAAACTCTTCATCGATTTTTAAACCACTTACTCATATGCTAGCGAGCTAAAACTTCGCAGGCAGACTTAAGTTGATGATAAATATAATCGATCACAATTTCAAATAGATGGAAGACTGTAACTTAATTAATGGATTTTAGATTATCTCTTTTTTTATCTATGTAGCATGCTATTTGTGTGCTAGAGTGACGTGGTACGTATTATATTGAACAACATTTTTGATACTTTCATGTGCGATGTTTATAAAATGTATGATACTTTTATTTATTGCAACTCTCTTGATGTCAGCCTTCCATTCTCGGCACCAATAGTTTCTTGGATGTCCTCTGTGATATCGCTTACACTGTGGGATCACTTTCAGGGCTTATCTGTGTGGTATTAGAAGAATATTTTCTTAGTGTATGGCCAATCTGGTGTATTTCTCTATGGTTTGTACATCTTACCACACACAAAATGAAAAAGCTTGTTGCCCGTTTGGCGACACCCTGTCCAAAGAACATAAATGGCATATTAGCGCAGATTGAAGAACTACCTAAAATCAATATTTGCGCTCTGTGTCTGCGCCCTTACGCCGGCACTCTTATCAAAGCGGTTTTACGTCGGCACTCTTTCGTCGTACGCGTTTTAGAACGATCGCCCATGTTTGTAAGCTTATCAACTGATATTTCCCTTCTTTTTTATATTTCGTTTTTTTGTTTCTCATTTTCATTGATATCTAAGGAACAACAGGATTTAAAAGTGTCTTCCGGTTACGTTATAATTATTATTCCAAAAGAGTTACTTTTGTCAAAACAGCTATCAAGTACGTTTAAATTATTTTAAATTCATTTTTGTAATTTAAATTTTAAATAAATGCTTAGACTGATACCATAAATGAAATGTATATGTTTAGAAAAAAAATTGTAAAAACCCCTTGATTGACTTCCATTGTGACATGAGATTATGCTGATACAGGTAATAGTCCATTTTTAAAAAGATTAAAAACTTTTAAAATCGCTAAACAAAGTATTTGAATTACGCGAGCAATTGCAAATTTTTCTGGGGAAATGACAACTGCTTCCATGTTGGCTGACAATGTAACAGCATTAAAGCGAAGCCAGAGTTGTCAGAACGGCACGTGAAAAAAAAGTATTTTGGATATATTCTAGTCTGAGCACGCGTTGTCCCAGCTAATGCACGATCACCTGTCTTGCTTTTAAAAGAGTTTTAGCGCTACTTACAAAATATAAAAAAAAACACAAAAACTGGTAGGGAATGAGTCCGTGACCATGCGAATCTAGCATGACTGCAAGAAAAAGTTCTCGAGAATGCAAATAACAATAGCCGTTAACTCACTTCTAGAAAGCAAATCTTCCAGTTTTCTCGATTAAAGGCATAACGCAACATCCTGAAATTTATTTCAACTAAAGCAAATAAATACTGCCTACCATTTCAGACTTCCTATCTGTGTGTAGTGGGATTTTCTACATTTAACGTAACGAAGATAAACTGTTGAATAAAATTGACTTCACCTCATAAATGACGTCACGCACCTAATGGGGAGGGGTTCCAGCTTTTGTGACGATGCGTGACGTGGGGGAGGGAGGGGGGTTGAAGAAATCTGACGTCACATCGAAAGGGTAACTTTAAATAAAACTTCCACTGAAATATTAGGTCACTTAAAATTTTTTAATGACTTTTTTTTTATTCAATGCTTTTCAAAGTGCTGGTCAATAGGCTATCAGACGCCGGTTGGTGTAAGTTAACAAGACACGAAAATATAATTATAATTCTAAAGTTTGAGAATTGACAAGAGAACATAGGAAATTGTAACCCTGTGTCGTTTGATGTTGACATCAATGCATTTGTGCAGTAACCGTAGTTTCGTTCAATCGCGGCTGGAGTCTGCGGACTTTTTTTCCGTTTCCCCCCAAAAAAACAAAAAAAACAAAACTGCATTGGTGAGTTTTTACAAACATGACAAGTGTCTAAAAAGATCTGAATAGGATTATATGTTTATATATTAAGTCAAAACGACACCGAAAATCCATTTGGGTGGTGGGTGTGGGGAGGAGAATCTATTTGATACAATAATAAACGTTTTAAGTTTGCTTTAGTTTTTTTTATTGGTTTTTGTCAAACGCCTCTGGCCATTCTAAATATAAAAATAAATGTGTCCATTTAAATTAGTCAAAAGTATTCACTAACTTTATTGAATGCATCAAATTCTCGACATCGCAATTAGAGAAGAGCACAAAACAACTTTCTTCTGAACTCTGTTTTTAAGGCATTTTTTTAAAATTTGACAGAAATGATTATTGATACAGTCAAGTCATGTTAATTAAGATTATTGTCACTTTTGTCAATATAAATGAAAATAGGTTGGATTTAGATTTCTTCGTATAGTACGTTATAAGAAATCTGCATAGATAACAAATTTAACAAATGCATTTTCTGGAAGGGACCGGTTCAGTAGTGGGCATATGTTTTAAGCGTACACGTACACACGACGCATTTGAATATATCTAGCTGAGTTTAGTGGATGTTATATGTCCCAAATGAGTCTGCATTACCCCCAAAAATTCCCTTTTGACCCCAGATGTTATTTTGAAAAAGTATTATTTTAAAATTACTTTTTTTATAAACAAAGAAGTTACAAGTAATGATTTATATTCAATGCTTAATTTGTATGCATTAAAATAAAATATAATCTAAGGATGTTAAAACATTTATTTATTTATTTATTTTGAAGGCCGGTTAAAAAAGTTAAACGGTTTGAAAAAAACGGACCGTTTCAATATGATATCTAAATATTAAAATTATAAAAGTTTAAATTAACATTACAGTTAACCCGAAAGTAGCGAATTCTAGCAATTTTTCTAAGCCCACAATGATTGAGCATTACCCCCAAGGATTCCCTTTTGACCCTAAATGAGATAATTTATTGGTGACATTATATTTACAACTGTTGTGTGACGTACGTGAAATCCTGGAGAAGAAATAATTGAAAAAAAACCCACAAAAAAAAAAATCAAACAAACAAACTTGTGAGTTTCGGAGTTAAAAGTTATGATAATGTTGGATATTTTAATAATGTCATAGTATTTCAGGGCTCTACTTGCAAGAATTACTGTATTTTGCGACGCACAAGATGACACCCTACTTTCCTGCACAAAAGTGGGGTTCATACAGAATGGGCCATTTTCCTCTTTCAGCGCAAACCTAACAATTTTTTTAGAAAACATGAGATGTGATATCAATGTGATAATTTTAGATCAAATTCCTTTGATGTGCATATACTTAGAAGGGAAACTGTCATTAGAAGATCGAAATCAATTCGAGGAATTGTTTTGTATCTATATATTCTAGGTCTATAAACAATGCAATGATTCTTGTAATATCAATAGTCACATTTGCGAGCTTACTCGCAAAGGTTAATCACATCAATGATTTTTTACATTAACGCTGGATTGTTCGTTAGCTGTCTGCTATGCCATGGCAACAAAATATTTTTTTTTTTAAATGTGATATATAAAAAAATCCGAATTCATACTTAATCTTATAGGGCTTTTAGCTGTGTAGGGGCTCATTATGCTATCAAATAAGTACATGGAAAATCATGTCAAAACGGGAAAAGAATGCAATGGTACCTGGCGAAATGGAAAATTCTTGCCGTTCGTCTGATACGAAAAAGTTTGAGAATCACTGGCTTACAATTTATTTAATATCTTTTACATAGCTTCACTCATGTTACTATTATACAATGCAGACCTACTCTAAATAAATACTTAAGTGACCAAAAAATGATTTGAAACATTCTTATTTTCAAAAAGAATTTTTTTTCGGGGGGGGGGGGTCAAAGTTTTGTGACGTACTTTTTGACGTAGCGGGGGAGGGGGTAAAAATCGGCCAAAATTGCGTGACGTCCTTTATGGACGGCCACTTAGCAGCACACTTCGGGAGTCAATATCTCCCATTAACCATCTCGCTTCTGAAAAACAACCTCAGGGTTCTCTTTGATTTCACGTTCTAGTAAATTAAGATAATAAATATTGTTATATTCATTTTTTTGTAACTGTATTTTTTAAAATGTAAGTATGTTTATCTATAATTAAATTTAAAATTAAGTTACTTAAATACTTGTAAAAACAATAAACTCAGC
>MUZC01004646.1:1442665-1509910 GCA_002072015.1 Radix auricularia | reverse complement strand
TTTTTTTTTTTTTTTTTTTTGTGTTAATTAAGTAAAAACAATTATTATTTTTTTTTAAAATATCATTTTTATTATATAAACTGCCTATTTTAACATTTACTCTTTGAAAATTCTTTTTCCCACTCAATGTAGAAGTTTTTACTTAAAAAAAAAACAACAACAAACTATTATTAATTCTTAATTATTTAATAATTAATGGAAACAATTGTTAAAAACATATTATTTTATTTAATTCGCTATTTTATCGATTAAAATAATGGTAATCGATGAAAATTTTCATTTTTTTCCCCATTAATTGAGAAATTAATTGTTAATTTCCGCAGACCTAGAAATTGCATATATTCACTAACGGAAAACTGTAGCTGCATGCTTAAGAGTAAGATGCGCGCACTGTCTGTATAGTCATGTTGCAAGCAGATGACTGAACGCATATCATTGAATATATAAAAATACGTAACTTATAATTGTTGGCATAATGTATTAACTTATGCTTAAAAAATGTAAAATTGTAAGGCCTTACAGAGACAACCATGTTACAGCTTTACATATTTACACGTAAAGCATCACAACAAGAATACACACAATGAATGTAAGAAACTATAAAAACGGATTCCTTAAAATATGTACAAGTTTGGTGGCCTGAATTCAGGAACATTTATTGCATCATTACACTTCAATGTATAAGAAGGGCAATGTATTCTTTTGTAAGAGTTTCGATTATTGTTTGTTCTTGGTTTTGTATTTGCACATGTATTTTCTGTACTGCTAATATATTAAACATCTGTTTCAGATATCAGTGATGACGTTCCCATATCGCTGACAACAATGTACCTATTCACTATGATTGGAATGTATTTAATTGGAGGAATCTTGCATCTATCAGATATATTTGTAATATGCCATGGACTGTGGTATCTTCTTTGTCTACCGTCAGCATTTTTGATCCTACCAACCTACAGCATATGTAATTTGACAGATTCAAGTTGGGGTGGGCAGTCAGTTTAATTTTCATAAAATGTAATACTTTTTAAAAGAGCTTTTTCAGAAATGAAAAGACTTAATGTAATGCTTCAATTGCCAAATACAGGCGTTTTTAAAGAAACAAATAAATTAGGCGTAATAAGCAGATGTAAAATAAACCAGCATAGCTAAAAGTATTACGCTGAAAAATGAATTCCACACACCTGGGGGGAACGGGGTCAAGCATTTGTGACGAATTGTGACAATAAGGAGTGGGGCTCTAAGAAATGTGACGTCTCATAGACAAATAAAGGCATCTTTCAAAAAGATTTCAATTTAACTAAGTCATAGCTTGAAATTTTTCTAATGACGTTTTCATTGGCTTCACGCGTTATCTATAAACGTTCTGACAAATTTCAAGGTGTTTTGATACCAGCTATCTTCCTAACAGGAAACAAGTTCTTAAAACACAAGAATAAAAAATGAAAAAGAAAAAAAAAAGATTTTAGTTCTTAAAAGCAATCTATGACAGGAAGTTAACGATTCATTGAAATACGCGGCAATTACTTATCGTATATAGTAATTTATAAAGCTGACTTTATGAACAAAATCTAAGGGGAAACATTGGTGGCAAGAGGGGTGTCGGCAGACAAACGTGTCTCACGGGCAGTCCATAAATGACGCAACGCGCCAAAAGTAAAGGCGGTGGGGGGGGGGAGGAATTCGTCAAGGATTTGTGACAATTAGTGACGATGGGAATGGGGTGCTTAAGAATAGCCCAGCTTAAAAGGGAAATATAATAAAGTTGTGACAAACTACAAGGTATTGTCATACAACTTTTTTTACTCTGAACATGAAATAAACATCATAAACACAAAAAAACTTTTTAAAATTTGGTTCTTTGAATTAATCAATGATCCGAAGTTAAAAGCACCTTGTGATACGCGTAAATTGTTTATTAACTAATTACCAGTTGAGACAGACCAATGTTTTTTTTCTGTTTTTTTAAATCTGCCGCCTTTCCTCGTCATTTCTTTCATCCACTTCTTTAAAGACCATGTTAAAAAAGTGCCTGATCTAGTTGTTTTAAGTTATTGACTGTAGTAAAAAGAAATAAATGAACATTTTTTTAAAAATTTAAATTTAAAAAAAAAAAATAAGGGTGGAAAATAATTTGTGCTTGATTTAAATTTCAAAAGTCAAAGGTTTTGTGAGTACGTGGTGGTTGGTGGGACGTGGTGGTCGAAAGGCAGTGCTCTCGACTGTCATACCGATGATCACGAGTTCGAATCCACACGAAGGTGAGGATTCACTCCCGGAGCCCGAGGAGTCCCCGAGACACCCAGCCCCGAATGGGTGCCCAACCAGACAATAGTTAAGCGGCTGGGGTAATGCGTGGAACCCCCATAGCGTGGCCTGTGACCGCTGCATCACTTGCCAACAGATCATCTCTCATGGTCTGTGGACGCAATTATCTTCTGCATAGAAGGAGCGTCTGTATATCTAAGATATAAGAAAATATAAGAGTAAATAGCTGGTGATGCCATGATTTTTACCACCAGCCCACAGGTGTCTACGCCCCTTGCTGAATAAAATGGCCCAATAGCGCCATATCTGATTTTAATAAGACGAACAAAGTTGTCAGTACGTAAAGTTTATCAATAAAAAAATCTACTACTGCCTTGCGTCTTAGCGCGGCCGTGCAGCTCTCTGGCTGACTCCTCGCGGATTTTTAGAATAACCCGCAGCAAGTTATTTAGTTTGCCACAAAATTGGGTGCTGTGCAATTTTTTTCACGACTATTCTTTACTTTGCAGTTGAAAACGAACTATCTAACCTTAGAATGAACAATGACTATCGCTGAGGGGACATTAATAGTCAAGGTGATGTGCCTTAAGACCGGACTGAATGATACGTCATTGTATTTTTAAAAATGTTTAGTTTACAGTAGTTTTAATGATGTGTATGGCCAATGTATTCACAGCAGGAATAAAAGTTTTTTGAGCACAATAGTATGTTTTTGGAAGTATGGTATTAGCTAATATTAATAACGAGCAAAATACCCGTGCTACGCTACGGGTTAGGCACAATAACAATAACTTTGTTTGGTTTTGTGTCTCAAATTCTCCTTAAAAATGAATGTAAACGCCTCAAGTAAATTAGGGTAGTGATAAATCAAACCTCTTCTTAATAAAAACAACGATATGTGTGTCGAGAAAAAAATATATTAATTTAAATATTAGCCATCAATTTTGGTATTTCTGCTTTAATATAGCATCATCATTAAAATCCTTGGCTCTAAAGCCCATGTAGGGCCCTGGTTTGCTCCACCACATCCTTCCAACTACAGCCAATGTAGGGCCCTGGCCTGCTCAACCTCACCCTTCCATTCAGATCGATTGATGACTTACTTTCAATATGCTCAAACCCCTTTAATAAGGCATGCTATATACTCTACCAGAATAACAAATGTTAACAGTTACAAAAATCTAACGGGCAAGGCTCACTTTCCTTTCACGTGACTCAAAACATGAAAACAATATCTTTCCACATGATTCCTTTGGTTCCTAGAAGACACATTTCATTTATAGTCTAAGCATGAAATTAGTTTAAGACGAATAGTATAGTTTTAGTAAGATAATATTTGTGAATATTGTGGCTTGGGGAAAGTGGAAAATATGGTTTATATGTTATCAAGGCACGTGTTCCTTTAACGTGAATAAAAGCATAAGAACAATGCTGCTTTTTAAGAATATGGTGAAAAATTGATCTACTTATAAATGTTATGTCAATCATTATATATTCCCGCCCTTTTTTTAAGTGTGTTTTTTTTCGACATAACACGCACTTTCTTATGCTAGATCCTATTTATAAGTCGTAATACCCGTGATATTTCTTTACACTTGATATACTTACACCTTAAAGAACATTTTTTACCCCAAAGCGTATGTCAAGCAAACGCATTATTCGAAAAATGTACCCAATTTTTCAAAATGGATGGTTTATCATTCGTTAGATCTTAGAGTAAAATACATGTTTTAAGATTACTTTTTTCATGGGAAAAGCTCCCCAAAACATTATTTCTATTTGTAAGCTAAGCATAATAGGATTTTTTTCTTATCGCCCAGATATTAATTATGTGAATATTAATGCTAAATTTAGGTATGTATGAGTTACTTTGTTTTAAATAAACATCTTAAATCGCAAGGTTTGAGCTGAAAATGTACCCTGTGGTTTACTTTAGTTGTGCAAAAAGTATTTTCTATTTGGTGGTTGGACACTTTGACCCCGGACGATTCGACCCCGGATGGTTCGACCCTAGCTGTTCGACCGCAGGACGTTTTGTTTCCATGTTGTTTCGACTCCGGTCGGTTAGACCACGGAAGGTTCAACCTCGGTCGATTCGATCCCAGGGAGATTAGATTCCAGACAGTTCCACCACGGGACTTTTCGACCCTAGGGCGTTTCGATCCCGGACGTTTCGACCCCATTCTATCTTCACCTTAGAAATTTATTATTACTTTTGTTTGTATATATACTTTTTAAAATACTGGTTGTCATGTTAGAGGCACCACATTAGCAGACATAGAAAAAAGCAAATCACACACACATACGCACATAGCCCCTCCCCCCTCCCCCCACTCACACACAAACATGCATTAATAGACAACTCTACAGTTTTAACCATAGCACGTACCATAATATTGCATTATTTTAGCAATAAGTCTTTTTTACGTAAGCTTTTCATTCATCTACCAATTAATCCACAACATCTATTTCTTTACAGTTTATGTATGACCTTTATTTAGGACAAATTAGATTTATTTTTATTTAACTAATTAATACTTATGTGATTGGGATGTGCAGGGATGGGGAGATTTTTTAATATTGTCTATTTGTTTAAAAAAAAACCCACGTTGAATCGCAAGGTTTGGGCTTAAAATTTTACACTCCTGTTTTTCTTAATCTTTGCAAAATTTTTTTATCAGTGGCTAAGAAATAGTGTTACTCATGGCTCGGCAATATTATAAACTCATGACCGAAGAAATAGTTCAAAAAGTTGCCCCTTTTTATAAAAATGACAATTTCGCTATTTAACCCCACTCTTACAACAGTGTATTAACGCTTATACACGTACCATTTTATGATTTAAAATCCCTGAGCGTTTACTTTCAATACGAAAACATTAATGTCAGCTTATAATGAAATCGATCCAAACACTTACTTGTGTTAAGTAAGCACCTAAGAGAAATACATCTTATTCCTAACAAATATTTGCAATTGTTTTTATGATAACATGATAAATCACTTGTTAAGTGCTTCAAAAGCGGTCCCGTGTTAATTTTTCTATTAAGAAATTTATATTTCTGTAATTTTGACTTGTTATAAGCCCGTATAAAATTTGTCTCCATCCGATTATATACGTAAATGAATCAAAGCTTATATTAAAATGTAAAATTGATATTTTGTCTGCAATGAAATTATTTCTTCACATTTATTTCTAGTTATTTAACAAAGACTAAGAGAAATTAGTTCGACCCATCTTCGTGTGATTGTATTATTGTAAAATACAATTTAAAATTTTAGAAAGGTTCAATCAGCCTCAATCTTACCCAATTGCATATCATAATAATAAATAATGCAATTACAAGAGCGACTGCAAGTTCTTTTCACTGTTTATTTTCCATTGTGACAATTCATGCCAGTAATCGTCCAACTAATGGGAAAGGGCTCTTCTAAAATTAAATATAAAGTAAAAACATCTCTGAAAAAAATGATTGGAGATTTATCTTCTCATGAACAGTTTTTTAAAGTCACATTCAATGACTTCCCGTTATCTTTTATTTAAGCACTCACGAAGAACGCATCGGCAGAAATTCTGTTCATAAAATTAATGGAGTTTTTCATAATCCAGTGCATAATTTTAACTATACATAAACCGTTACCTGGTATCGTCTTTTCAATATTTAATTTCACTTTTAACAATGTATGAAATAAATTGTTATTTCAGAACTAATACAAACACACTGTCACACGCACACACAGCCGCACACACACACATATGAACGCACTCGCACACATGCTTATTCAGACACTCGGATTATCAACATAAAAAGTAACATCAAATAAATTAATATGTTACCGGCAAAGTGTGAAATCAGTCATTCTATAGAATGCCTAGGTAATGTATAGAATGCCTGATGGTTTCAGGCTAACTGTGAAATGTTTGATATTTTATACATTGCCTAGGCATTCTATAGAATGCCGGATTACCTGCCGGCAAAGTATATAACAGACCTAAAGAAATCATTTTTCCCGCTGTGTTTGAGGTGGCGCTTGGGTCGTTGTTTAATAGCGACGAAGCACGTGCTGGTCGAGTGCCGTACGCTAAAATATGGAGTGTTTTCTGTGAAGAAGAAAGTCAAGTAAAAAGTGTCATTCCAATCTCAGTTCTACTTTCATTGTTTCCCGGTAAGAATATTCTGTGCTTTATTTCGTATTTTTGTTTTTCCTTTTCAAATGCGTATTAATTAATAAAGGTTTCTCATCTTGTGCCGTTTTAACACTTTGCCTAAACGGTACTGGTCATTCTATATAATGCCTAGGAATTGTATAGAATGCCTAGGAAAAGTATGTAACATCTTCATAAACGACTTCTATTTCACAGTTTGCCTGAAACCATCAGGCATTCTATACATTACCTAGGCATTCTATAGAATACCGGGATTTCACATTTTGCCGGTAACAAATATAATAAAAGCTTCATGACGCCACTTCATTTTTTTACGGCGCACAAAACCACACGCTCTGATAATCTCAAAACCAAAATTTTACGTCTATATTTTCAATTTTTAAAAAAAGTATTCGAGAGTTGTGGGACACAGCGGCTTCGGACGCGCTTAGGCGCAATTTATAATAGATATTAATATGAAAATTTATATAACGTTGTATCTCTGCAAGGAGTCGGGCTTACAGCGCTTTACATGGAGATAACAAGACATATATTAATTAAACATTCATATCATATTAAATTTATAAATGGCAATACCTTATACATCAGCTATGATAATAATTAAACGAAATGTTGTTTCATTTAATTTTTAAAATAAGTTTTGAAAAGATTTGTCTTAAGTGCAGTGTTGAAGGATTTAGTAATTGAAATACTACGGATGTGTAATGGTAGAGAGTTCCATTGTTTGGCTGCACAAAAAGAAAATGACCTTCCGCCCAATACTATAGTCCGTGTCTTGGGAACACAGAGAATGCATGTATCTGTGTGAAATTAGGTGCATGAAATGTGGCTAGGTGGCATTCCATAGCCGTCATCACTGCGAAAATTGTGGGCGTTTTGGACGTGTACCCAACCCAAACGCTTTGTTCAACAGTATTTACAGCACAAGTTTTGATAAGGGATGTACCGGAATTCCGCGCTGGAAATCAGGAATCCCGCCATTTTTACAAATCTGACTCCGGCTTCGGGGCCGACAGAAGTTTACCTCATATATCCTGCAAAATGCATGTGGCCATAGAGCCAAAATATATGGATATAATGGATCTGGCTCAGTCAAATCCGAAATCCGATAATTTTTACAAATCTGCCCCGGTTTCAGTCGAATATGTTTTCATAAATTTGTCTAAAATTCGGCTCCGGTCTGATAAAAAAAATAAACTGGTACACTAAAGCTACGATATTAATTATATTGCAGACTTACACTAAATACATATTTAAATGTCAAAAAACATATTTGACACATGCTTGTTTTCAATTAGAAAATACGGCTTTTTTCTTGTTTTTGATGTAATATTGGAATGGGATATACGTTTTTGTGATAAAGTGTGACCGGGGAGGGGAGAGAATGGTAAAAAAAAATCATGTTAAGCCTGGTCCCTATTGGAATTCAGGACGTGTTAGCGCATTTTCGTATTATGTATCAGTACTTATGTTAGATATCAGCATTATGTAGTTATCAGTAATTGTGTTTAGATTTTAGACATATTTTTATGAATTTTCTTGTGTAATGAATATACCTGACATTTTTTTTTATTTAAAAGTCATTTCTTTACATTATAAAAATTTATATTTTCTCTTTAATGTAACTACAAGTCACCACAAATGATGACGTAAAACTCTCTAAACTTTTACACATATTCTAATGACGTCAACTAAAAAAATCTAATTCTTTTGCACGCTTTCGTACCACTCTTCAATGCTTGAAAAACTATGTATTCGACTTCCGGCTATGGCGGCCGTTCCCTGCGCTAGTGTTACCTCTCGATTCGAAATATTTTTTGGTAGTTTTAACGGGGTTTTTTAACGGATCGAGTAACTGAATGTTGATGCACAAATGGCAGGTCAGGACATACAAAAAACATATATACCTCATGGGTCTAGGGCTTATTGATGCTGAGATCAAGGGTGATGACAGACGGATGGACGGACGGACGGACGGACAAAACGGGTGCAATAGCGCATTCGACTTCTCGAAAATGCGCTAAAAATCTGCCAAAATCACGTAAAATCATGTATGGGTGTTTCTATATCAATAATAATAATAATACCAATATTTGTTAAAATTAATTTTATAAGAGTATTGCAATTAACGTCTGGTCTTCATTTCTAATCTGACCCAATTTCGGGGGTTTTATGTAGTACTAGAGAAAAATTAATTATTTTTTAAACTTTAATAGGTGTAGGATATTACACAACAAAATATTATATAATTTCAGTAGAAAACATGAATTTTTGTTGATTTTTTTAAAGAAATATATTTTTGTACTAATTTTCAAATAACAATTTTTCTAAGTATCCAGTATTTTCACGCAAATTCTCCGCACACGCAGATAACCCTGTAAAAATTGTATAACCCGCAAAATAACCTCGCACTATCCCACCACATTTCAGAAGTCAAAAGAAAGTATGAAATATTTTTAAAATCCTTTTTTGGAGCTTAACCTTCGCCTCCCCCCCTCTCTCTCTCTCTCTGTCTTGGTCTAAAGGAAAAATAAAAGTAAAAATTACCCACTTTCCTATATGCTATCAATCGGAAATTTTGCACATAGACTCGAGTCATCTAGCAGTGCATGGTTTAAAAATGGCAGGGCTATCAAATGTATCATAATTAAATTAATGTACTTTTAGTTTATTTCTATATCTTAGCCGTCTGTTTTCTTTGACATGTACGAGTTTTTTGGAGTTCGGTCCAACGATCGGTGACCACACCCCAACCCGTCCCCGTTTAAAGCAAGGGGAATGCTGTTCAGCCTGTAAAAGTTTGTCGCGCGGTGCATACTTTTTTGAATACATAATAAATAATTTAAGGTCTGTCTCCAGTCTCCAATATAGGTGATTTAAAGTAAAAAGCTTTGTTTTTATGAGTTGCTTAACTCCATCATATTGTACAGACAACTGCAGTCGTAATGCAAGGCATTCAATTTACGACATGAACGAAAACTAGTTCAAAACCGGTTAAAACTGGACCATTTGAGTCCAAGGTTAATCCGGGAGACATGTTTAATAGAAATAAAATTTAATTAAAGTTGCTACAAAGATACCTTAATACCTAAGCTCAAATCATATTCTGCAGAATTTAAATTGACTATCTTTGCAAATGTTAGTGCAACTAGCTACAGAGCAGCTGCAAGTGAATTTTAATTTCATGAAAAATCGATTCGTGAATGGAGCAAAGACAAGAAACAGCTTGAGACAATGAAATCAAGGAAAAAGCATTTTAAAAAAATTAATTCATTAATAACATTATGAAATCAGATATGTAATATCAAACAATTACATGTAAATTGTGAACAAACTTACCAAAATTTAAACAGAATCCAATTTTTCATTCCTGTTTTGAAAGTAATAGTGACATTGATACATTATTTAGTTTTTAAAATTCAGATACCCCGCCCACGGTGTTACCCCGCAGAGATAGGGGAATTTGGGTTTTGTAAAATCTGGTATAAACAGCGGGAAATATGTATAAAATTAAGATAATTTAACTTCTATTATTTTTGCTGAAGTGGAATAAATGAAGTAGATGAGAATTATTTTTTTTAAAATGTTATCTTATTTTGTATGTGTTCATAAAATCTAATATGTATGCCTTTATTTTGCCACTGTAGGCACACGTGAAGAAAGCAGTTCCTTAAATTTACAAAAGTAGATGAGTTGAAAAACTTTTCCAACTGGCTCTACAGTAGCATTTGTCGGTATGTTGCTGAATTTTTATATAGTTAAATAGGTGTTTTTTAAAATAATTAATTTGGAAAAATAAGGCTGGTGCCAACTAAAAGATTCAAATGATTTAGAAAAATTATCTGACTTTAAGGAGGTATTTTGATTTGCTTTTTCCATGTGTATCATAATTACGATGAGATTATGTTTTTGATAGACTTCTTACCGATCTAAACTAACAAAATTTAAAAAACATAATTCTCTAATTTGTTTTTTACACTACACCTTAATTAACGTAAATCAAATGCTGGTGTAATCGACTACAATTTCTCCATATTGCACTGAAAAATTCCTAAATACTGAAGTCAAATGAAAATAATTTCCATTTTATCAAGCCTAATTCATAGACCAGTGTGTTTTTCCAAACAAATTATTGTAAGCTAAAGAATTATTAAAACAAGTTTTAAAAGAAACGTCAAGACAACTGTAGTACTAAGACAAGATTTGCGCTAATAATTAAATCATTTAAACTAGAAAAAGGAAAAGGAAAAAGATAAAATTAGAAAAAAAATAAATGTAGCAATACATTTTTGAAAAGTCAAACACTTTCCTGTAAATTAAACATTAGTCTCTGGTGATTGCCTCTTAACCTACTACAGTGATCCATAAAGACTCCATTTACGGTGATAAGGTAAGAGTTCTTCAGCCCACCACTTAGGGATCTGCACTGGCGTTCTGTGGATGAGTGAAGTGATCACAAGATTTTTAAAATTATATTATGACTGTTTGGGTTGATAAGGGACAAGGTATGTTAATTAATCTACATCGGAACATGTATCTCTAGAGTGGATGCTTTTCTCTTTGCCATCCCCTTAATATTTCTCGGAACAGATATATGCAAGCGGGAGTCCCTTTCTGAATTTCTAAGAGAATGTGACTTCATAGAAATAAACAATTTCTGGAACCCCGAAATATATCGTATAGTGTTCGCGTATTGTAAGAAAATCTTAATCATCTTAACATTCTAACTTCGAAATACAACGCCTAAACAATCTACTGCAACATTTAGTGAGGGAAACACAAGTTTCTTGTTCTATAAGCAAATTTTATATCTAAATAATAAATATATATAAGACGCATTTGTTTTCCGTATGTCTGTCTGTCTGTCTGTTCCCTAATAACTCAAGGTCCAGACAACCCAGTAAAGTGAAATTTAGTAAACGTACACACAATTATATGGGGAAGGTTCTTAAATAGGTTTCGTTCCATAAATTCACACTCAGGGGCGCCGGGGGGGGGGGGCCCAACAACTTTTTTTTCCTTCTTTGAGTTATATAAAAAATGAAAATCAACAATTTTTCTCTTTCTCGAGAAGGCAGAGGAATGAAATTTTAAGAAACTGTTTAGTACACTTCTTCAATGGTAACAGGCAAACATTTATTTAAATTACCTCTTTCTGGGGGCTGGGGGCCCAAATTTAGTTTTTTTACCCTTATATGAACTATATATAAAACTAAAAATCAGTAATTATCATATTTTACGGATAGGTAGAAGCATGAAACTTTGGCAAGTTGTTAAGCACGCTACTCAGACGATATTTCGCGATAAACAATTTATAACTTCCCACTCAGGGGGAGCCGGGGACCCAAATGTAGTTTCATTTACTTATATACTCTATATAAATACTGAAAATCACCCATTCTACTATTTCACGTGTAGGTAGAAGAATGAAATTTTGGGAAGTTGTTAAGTACACTCTCCTAACGTTAATTTGCACAAAAAAAAAAATTAACTTCCCACTCAATGGGGGCCGGGGGCCTAAATGTAGTTTTTTCTTATATTAAAAACTCACTTATCACTAATTTTCAAATTTACGGTGTAGGTAAAATCATTAAAAATTGTGTAAATTCTTGAGCATACTCTCACGACAATAATGACAATCGTCCCATAAATTCCCACTCATGGAGGCCGGGGGCCCAAAAACGTTCCCCCCACACCCCCGTTATTAGAGGTACATAAAATTGAAAATTACTAATTCTCTTATTTTCCGAGTAGGCAGAAGCATGAAATTTTAGGATATTGTTTAGTAAATTACCCAAATTATAGCAGGCGAAAATATATTTCAATTATTACTTTCTGGGGTCTGTCACAGATGACCAATTTTGCCCTTGTAACTTGTTGTTGTGAGTTGCGCACGGTGGTATGTTTGATGTTTGCTATGGTGGTATTAAAAGTGAGTGGGGCGAACGCGTGCAAGGTCATGGTATTGTTGACGTCAGGGGAATATGTGTATGGAGAAGAAAGAGCTGTGTGTGTTCATGGTTGTTGCAAGTAGAAAACTGGATTAAAGTTTGTTGTATTCCGAGCAGTGTTTTTTCTTTCTGAGTAAGGATATTGTGTATGAATCTAGGAACAAGCAGTGCAAAATATAAGTTCCAGTGACGCTTGTTACATTTCTGGGGGCCCGACCGGGATTACACGGAATACATAGACACTGCGGAAACAATGAGAATGCCAGTCAATACTCTGGAGGAGAAATGAGCACTGGTGCATGCCCTTCAACTGAGAGGTGAAGAAAGGAGAGAGTACATAGAGAGATAGAGGTACAACGAGCGAGAGAGAGAGAGATGGCGGATAGGGCGGCCGAGAGAGAGGCGGCCGAGAGAGAAATGGCGGATAAGGCGGCTGAGAGAGAAATGGCTGATAAGGCGGCCGAGAGAGAAATGGCGGATAGGGCGGCCGAGAGAGCAGCCATGTTAGAGGTCAAGAGATTGGAGGCTGCCAATGGAGTGAATACGAATGTGACAGATAACAGGCCCAGTCAGCCCAAGCTTCAACCATTTATGGATGGTGTTGATCAGCTTGATGGGTACATTACAAGGTTCGAAACTTTCGCTAGAACCAGTAAATGGCCAGAAAGCGACTGAGCGCTGTCATTGGGTGCGCTTTTGTCGGGTCGAGCCTTGGAGGCGTACTCCAGAATGCCGTACGAAGACGCCTTGGTGTATGTAAAGGTGAAAGAAGTGCTCCTAAAAAGGTACAATCTCACAGAGGAGGGGTATCGAGATCTATTTAGAAAGAGCATGCCTCAGGCAGATGAGTCACCATCCATCTTTAAAGGAAGAATAAAGGGCTATTTGTGGAAATGGATTACCCTATTGGGAATAGACAGAACATTTGACGGTCTTATAGACCTCATTGTGAAGGAACAATTCATGGATGTGTGTCCTGGGGATCTGTCTATACATTTAAAAGAGCGAAGTGTTGACAGCCTGGAGGAAAGTGCTCGAGTTGCAGAAATGTTCCTGGAGGCAAGGAAGACAAGCTTTGCTCATGGCTCTGGGGCAAGGAAAAATGTGGATGAAGGACGTTCAGGATCAGACGTGAATTGCTTCATGTGTCACAGGGCTGGGCACATAGCACGCTATTGTCCCAATACAAGAGAAGGCGGCAATACGAGTGCAAAGAGAGTGGCGACGACGTGTGTTCATGAGCGCAAACGGTCAAAGGGCAAACGCCTGTGGGATAAGAGCCTAAACGCATCTGTTGGAGGAGAAAATGTTGGCCAACCCGTGGATGCCAGAGATGAAAATTTACCAAGAGGTTACAAAGAAACTGGAGCAAGAAAGTTGGCGATTGTAGAAAGGTTCGTAGGATCAAATAAAGTTGAAGTATTGAGAGATACAGGAAGTGAAGTAGTGGTGGTCAAAAGAAAGTATGTGAGAGATGACCAATTAACTGGCGAAATAGAGATGATCAGAATGTTAGATACCAGGGTTATCAGAGGAGAAAAGGCGATGATAAACATAACGACACCATACCTGAGTGGAAGGGTGTAGGCGGTATGTGTGGGGAATTCTATAGTGGACTTGATTGTGGGTAATGTGTGTGGAGCAAGGGCCGATGAAAACATGGACAGGGTGGCGATAGGGCCCATTCCCTCGGCTGGAGATAGACTGGTTCGAAGCAGTGGGCCAAATCGATGGTCCGCCGACAGAGAGTGTGGTGAGAAAAAGGGGAATTGTGGGTGTGAAAATCGGAGGATTAGAAACGTCAGCATGAGTGGAGGAGTTTGTTACAAGTGTGGTAGGCCCGGTCATTGGGCCAGAGACTGTCGCAGCGGCCTATTCGGTGGTGCGGGAAGCTTTAGCGGGCGAGATCGTGGTGGTGCTCGCATGGACTTTAGAAATAGGAGAGGAGCCGGTGATAATAAATGCTACAAATGTAACAGACCTGGTCATTTTGCCATAGACTGTGAAAAGGGCATTGATTCAAGTGCTCGTCGTAACTGCAATAGCCCTGTGCATGTTTAGCGTGATCTTCCTGAAGTACTTTAACACGGCTCGTTTTGCGCTGGCAAGGGTTCTGAGAATAGTGGCTGTCCCTGGTGAGAGTCACGTTCGTACAAGGCACAGTCATCCCTGGATTAATTTAAGTTCTATGTATTGAGACACTGACTCTAAAGAATATTAATATTACGTTCATGTTGATTTTTGTGTGATTACTCTGTTAATATAATATTTTGAGTTATTATAAGTCATAAATTATTGGGTTTGAAATGTATACTGATTTGTATGTAAATGCTTTGTCGATATATTGGAGAGCAATATTAATAGTTATTGTATTTAAGAGGAAATTGTAGTAGTGTTCAGGGATATTTGAAAGTATATGTCCATAGAATATGTTAAGAAGTAATCATGGTAATGAGTAAAGTTGAAAATTGGTCATTTGAGATTATGGAAATTTGTCGACCTCGAAAAATTTCTGGAAAGGGGGGCATATGTCACAGATGACCAATTTTGCCCTTGTAACTTGTTGTTGTGAGTTGTGCACGGTGGTATGTTTGATGTTTGCTGTGGTGGTATTAAAAGTTAGTGGGGCGAACGCGTGCAAGGTCATGGTATTGTTGACGTCAGGGGAATATGTGTAGGGAGAAGAAAGAGCTGTGTGTGTTCATGGTTGTTGCAAGTAGAAAACTGGATTAAAGTTTGTTGTATTCCGAGCAGTGTTTTTTCTTTCTGAGTAAGGATATTGTGTATGAATCTAGGAACAAGCAGTGCAAAATATAAGTTCCAGTGACGCTTCTGACAGGGTCCAGGGGCCCAAAAAATTTTTTCATTACAAAAGTTATGTAAAAATTGAAAATCACCCATTCTGCTATTTCCCTTGTAGGTAGAAGCATGAAAATTTGACAAGTTTTTAAGTACACACTACCGACGCTAATTTGCAAAAAAAAATTTTTAAAATCCCACTCTTGGGGGCTAGGAGCCCAAATGTAGTTTTTTTCTTATATTAAAAACCGTCTTATCTCTAATTCTCAAATTTACCGTATACGTAAAGACATGAAACTTTCAAAAGTTATTGAGCACACTCTTCCAACAAAAATGGAGCAAAATTGATTTAAAATTCTCAATCAGGGTGGGGCTGGTGTTCCCTTATGTATTTTTGACCTGCTTTAAGATAAATGTACCCTTTTACTTCATGCAAATAAACAGTATAGTATGCTTCTACAGAAAACCTCATTTAAAACCCGTGAGAAGCCGGGTACTTGCCTCTAGTTAGCAATATTTTCTCCTTTTCGTGTGACTCATTCGGCTGTTGGATAACTTGTATGAAAAAGAAAGGAAACCCAACACACTAACAATTAAAACTTATGTTAGGATGCCTTAATCCTCTACATAGATTATAAACTTTATTTATAACAAGATACGATTTATTGTTGACAATCTCTTTAAGATACGCTGCTACATACATATCTGAAACAGCATAGCAGTTTAGAAATACGACGCAATAAATTTGGATAAATACATGTAATTGTGTGGTGTAAAAATTTTTTTTTTAAAGTGATGATATTTAACTTTGCACATTAGTTTACAATTAGCACACGCGCCAATGAAATTAAGAGGGAACGATGATGTGTATATTGTTTAAAACTCCATTTTCTTATTCATTATTTTATTTCACAAATGAATAATAATACAATGTTACTCTCTACACATACATTTGAGTAGGTTAAAATGAATAAAATATGAGATGTATTTATTTTATCAAATATAGTTTAAATTTTATAGTAAACTCCAAACCAAAACATGTAGAACACTTTACACCGATAAATTATAAATAAATGAGGTATGACCAAACCTGAGATAACTGAGTGGCCTTTTATAACTGACGACGATTATCAAAATTGACATTAAAACATATAAAAGCTATCTTTTTAGTTTTTAACAGTTTTTAAAAAAAAAACTAATTAAAAATTTTAAAAATATTTTAATTGAATATGTGTTGACTCAAAAATGAAATTGAAAATTACACAATTATTGGAAACGTTCTTAAATTGCCCTTTAATATGAACATCAAAGGTCTAAAATACGTGTCTAAGACTTATGATATGATATTGGAAAAGGCAATATCAATTGTCTAAGTTTGGTATAGTTAGCATCTATTAGTAATATTACTTTATTATACTTATTATTAATAAATCCATTCACAATTATAAAAAAAATGGTTTAGCATGAGATATTTCTAAAGCCATGCCGCTGGCACATTTCAGAGGCTTGCTTTTTCCTTATTTAGCTTGCAGTGATGCAAATTATTGACTTTTTCAAGGCGTTTTTCTAGGATGTCAACAAAGTAATAAGCTAGTGTATTTTTGAGAGATTAGACAAATTTATTCACCAACGTTGTTTAGAAATGCATATTCCTTTTCCTTGTTTGAAAACGTATATTTTCTTCTTTACTTTTTTTGTTTTATGCAATTTTTTCCATATTTTTTAAATTCTCTATAAAATAAGTCAATAATTTAAGTAGGACTAACATAATGGTCAATAATTAAAAATGTAGATTTTTAGCCAGATATGGAATCAAAAATATACCACCAACAATTCAGAAACAATTCACTCTCTTAAGCTTTGGAAAAGTAAATAAAGACAAAATTTTGTTTCAGATTTCTTTTTCTTTTGTCAAGATTTTATGAAGACATACATTTATATGTAATATTGAATTTTTTAAATATAAATTTTAAATTTCATAAATTGGTCGCTAGCCGCAACGTAATGAAAGAATATTTGAATGTTGCTCGTGGTCACTGGTTTGGCTATACACTATTCAGGGATAGTTGTGTAGCAAAATATTAAACGTTAGCAATTTGAGCCTCATGCTATTTTATAGATGGATTTTCGGATGTATGATCCCATAAAATGCTTAGCATAACATTGGATTTTAAAAAAAGCAAGTGAAAAAATGTTTAATTAAAAAGCTGAAACTGTTATTGGCTTATTTTAAATATATGTACATTAATTTTAATTTTTAACTATTGAAGTATACATTAAAATAAACAGAATAAGCTGACCCACGGTTTTGTATTTTTAGCACCCTAAGCAACCAGAGCGGTGAAGCATTAAACAGTTACGTCCATAACTAAATTTATTTCCCTTATTTATTATACAACAGCTGCTGTAGACGTCGAGCTGAAACCACTTGCCCTGAGGGAGTCCTAAACGCTAATACTGATGTGTTAGTAGAATTGGGTTTGAATGACATTCCACAAACTAATCAATCATCAGCTGGTCCAGACAATGTAACATCAGTGTCCGAAATTAAAACAAAATCAGAAAAAATAGAAAAGACAGGTCAGTTGACAATTTTTTAAAGTATTTTGTTTTTCAAATTATGAAGTGGCTAAAAGAAAATCAAAACTTAATCTAAAGAATTTTACATTAAACTTATTAAAAAAATCATTTTTAATTTTGAAAAAAATTGTTTTTTTTCAACAAAAAAAAAAGAAGATTTTAGATATATGTTACACATTTACGGCCTTTTTTTCCTTTTTGTATTGGAATACAATTGAATTACCCTTTCGGTATTGTCAAATTCAAGCTTATTGCGTTAATGTAGCTTTATTGATTACTTTGGAACTAATTATGCTAAATTAAATTTTGCTCAGAAGATAACATGTCACAAAAAATATAAATGGAAAAAATAAGTGTTTGTAGCAAGCATATAATTCGTATTATATCCATTAGAAGTTTCAATTTTTACATGGCATATCAAAATTTTATAGCATTTTGCTCATATTTAAAAAAGGGAGATTATTTTTTCAAAAGTATCCTGATATTCATAAAACAACAGAGCCATGTTGTATTACAAATATTTTATAGAAGTAAATGGAAAAGACGTAAACAGGGTAAGGGTTAGCCTGAAAGTACAAAACATCGAAGTTTCGCCAAACAGCCTTCCTCAACGAAGAAACAATAAATAAATAAAACAATATAAGAAATACAAAATACAAACTTAGCTGCGGTTAAATCCAGAGTTAAAACGGCGAACATAAAGAGTTTTTTGGTACACCATAAACACGTGGCTCGGACTAAATTTTTTGTATAATTAAAAAAAAATCATGTCTGAAACTTCCAATGGTGTATAATTTTTTAAGGAACATTTTTCTAAATAACACGAATCCTATATTATAAGTGTTGACCAGCCTGCGTAAAATGTACAAATTACGTATCTTGAGACTTAAACGCACCCAAGCTAATTGCAAATGAATTTTGAGAAAATTGTAATTTTCTTTCGCAGTAATTTTGTCATATATTAACTGTGTACAAATATATTTTCACAATACATAATTATTTTCAAAGAACAAACAAAAGGTCTAGATATAACCTTTTCATTAAGCTAAACTATTTTTTTTTAAAAATATTTTAATCAAGATTTACAGTTTAAAATTAAATACACTGGCAACTCTGATTTTTCTATTGTCCTCCTATATTCAAAGTACAATGGAAAAGACGTAAACAAGGTAAGGGTTAGCCTGACAGGACGTAACAAAACAGCGAACGTTTCGGCAAAGAGCCTTTATCAACGAACATACAAGACACAAACAAAACAAAAATAAAAATAAAAATGAAAAAATGAAAAATGAAGGAACTTGGCTGCGGAGAAATCTAAAGTATCCAAAAAGAAGTGAAACAGAGAGATGACAGAGCGATTTTATATAGGAAAGCAGAGAGTGGGTGGGGCAACCGCCTAGGTGGACAAAGAAAAGACCATATTCATCCCATGTGGTGCGATGGTAATACATGTTGAAATACATAGAAGAGACGGGACGATCTTTGTCGTGCCGAATGTCTGAACATATTAGGGCGATTACACAAGATAAACAGTGTCCCGTCTCCCGTCACATCAATGGACGCGACCATATGGGTGTCAAGGACCTGGTAGTCACTGCTATTGTCTCGTGCACAAACACACCCACGAGAGTCCAGATTGAAAACAGATTAATAGATAGTCACGGAACCATCGCACCACATGGGATGAATATGGTCTTTTCTTTGTCCACCTAGGCGGTTGCCCCGCCCACTCTCTGCTTTCCTATATAAAATCACTCTGTCATCTCTCTGTTTCACTTCTTTTTGGATACTTTAGATTTCTCCGCAGCTAAGTTCCTTCATTTTTCATTTTTTCATTTTTATTTTTATTTTCGTTTTGTTTGTGTCTTGTATGTTCGTTGATAAAGGCTCTTTTCCGAAACGTTCGCTGTTTTGTTACGTCCTGTCAGGCTAACCCTTACCTTGTTTACGTCTTTTCCATTGCATTTTGTATAAGCCTGACTGCAGTCCTACCCCTCATTTTATATTCAAAGTAAAAGGCCTTTGAGACATTTAATGAATTAAACCTTATAAGAAAAATGTATTCCATAGGTAGCAACGAAAGGTAGAAAAAATAGCAGAAAACATAATGTTATGCTAGAAACAGAATAAAAAAAAAGTATTTAAATTAGTTCAAAGATTTTTTGTAATAGGATAGCCAACTCTTTTTTTTCTTCTTTTACAATTGAAACTTTTTTGTTATTGTTGAAATACCCAGATTTCATTAGGAATAAAATAAAAATAAAATATAATTAGTATCATTATCATTAATCTATCGCATTTATGTTAGCATTTTTATTCAATCGCAATATAAGGCCAATGATATTAAATTATTAATGGAAAACGTCATTTATTTTAAAATTAGAGAGCGCGACTATATGCGATGAAGTGCCAGAGTTGCGTCAGCATATTCAAGCCATTGAGTATTGGCTCCCAGACGATATTCTTGTAAGTTTATATTATTTTAATTTTGAAAGAGTGAGACTAGATTCTAGTTCATGTGCTAACAGACAAGTGACTGGAACCAAATGTGTTTGTGTGTAATAATGCGCTTTTCGCTGGCGTACCGATAGTCAGGGGTTTGAATCCATTTAAAGGCAAGGATTTTTTCCAGGGCCTTAGGCCGTCGCTAATTACACCCAGGTCCAGATGGGTACCTAACTTTAGCTAGGGAAATTAAGGCGGCTGGGTAAAGTGTGGTTGGTATCCTTATAGCCGTAGTCTGTGAACGCTGCAAAACATGACGGCATGGACTGTGGAGGCAATAGTCTTCTGTTTAGCAGTAGCGTCCGTATAAATAAGATAAGACATGCAGTGGTGGATTCAGGCTGCACGGGGCCCTCTGGTTGCAATCAAGACGGGGCCCGATCCAGCCAGCGTCTTTTTAAATAAAATTATTACTAGCAGCTAATATAAGCATGTAACTAAACCGTACCAGGTGAAAAGCCTTCACAGTAAAAAAACAAACTATAAACATGAAAAAAAAAACTTGAAGAAACAAATGTTTTAAGTGTTTGCCGCAATAGTAAAATTAAGTGTAAAATGCAAAACAATTCCAAAACTGGGAATCGATTTCGACATCGCCGGCATCACACTTTCAAAAAGCCAAAAATATAAAATATATTCTATAAAATGTTCTCTTTCGGAAGCCTTCAAATCAATTTTTTATTATTAAGTCTATCGGGTCTGAATAGCAATCCCATTAACAAATAAGATTTAGTAATTTTTAAAAAGTATGATATTTTCAAGGATTCATGCAAACGTTTGTCCATTTTTATTGTAAATTATAAAAAAATTCGATGACCCATAAATCATCGGCTATAGTCCGTTCAGTCCAATGCGCCATAGAAGAAAAGTATATTTATATTATATAAAATCACCATTAATTAATTATACACAAGGGTTTTGCTATGTTATTTTACTTTGCTGCACACAGCGCTAAATATAAATATTTAAAATGCAAATTAATTAAACCACGAATATCAAAGTTCTTGAGTCTTAAAGAAAATTGTCGTTTTTTTTTACATATGTAAAGTAATATTTCTTAAAAAACACAAACGCATGTTTTGATCTTGTTTTTTTTTTTTTTTTTAAAAGTTAAATATGCTACGTATTGTTTATTCATGACCATAAGCTATTTTCTTTAATATTGTTCACATTTCTATGATCTTGTTTTCATTTGTATAAATTTGAATAAAAACATTTCTATTCACAGAGAGCTTATGTAGAAAACTTTTTGTATAATGGTTTTGAGAACACGATGCTCATTAAAGGAATAACTGAAAATGAGCTCCACAATATTGGAATTACTAAAAAGGGCCATGTTTTTTACATCATAAATGAGGCAAAGAAACTACCTCGTTTTGACATAGCCCATAAAATTCCGGTAGGTTCATAACTATTTGTTTTTAAACAGCCTAACCTTTGTTTATAATTACAAAATTGCATTTAGTTGAAAAAAAAGAAAAAGTAAAATTTAAGGTCCTTGAAATGATGATAAAGGCGTTTAATAGGTATACCTTTTTGTCAAGTTTTAATTAACATAACTTTTGTCTAATTTTTTTTTTCATTTTAATTTTAATAGTTGTATAGTTACATATAACAACATCAAATTTAAGTTAAAATGATAAGAACATATTGAAACTCGTACACTAAGTAGAATTCATAGAGCGTATAACATTATTTTCATTAAAAACATAAAGATTGAAACTTTGTTTTTGACGATTAACTATTCTACACTTAGATACAAAATCACAGGTAGTCACAATGATATTACGGTGTGACACAATAACTTATAATTATATAACTCATTTGAAAACCTCAAAATCTAAAGACCAATATGATTCAAGTTACCAATATATACGATATTTCTGATTCTATTATGTAAAATGTGTTTTAAAAAAAATATATATATATATATACAACGAATCAATATTACCTTCAAGTGAAGCTTTAAAAAATATATATTTATAATTTGTCTGATATGTTAAATGCACGTATTTAAATAAAAGGAACAGTAGTTCAATTATTATATTTGTATATTTAACCTGAAAATTCACATTCTACAACATCTGAATGTTATTTATTCAAAAAAGTTTGTTAAGAGATTTTTACATAACGAAAAAGAAATTATAAACTAGCATAAATTAGATTTCAATGGTTACACAAATACAATCTTTAAAAAACACGAATAAAGGGATATGGATTGTCTTTTTGTCTTAGCATCTTAACATTGGTTATGTCTATTCTTTTGTATCACAGAAGCCTAATATTTCAAGCATAACAGAGGGCTAAATTTTCCAGTCAAAATTTGTTTATCTCGACCTCCAGCTTTTGAAAATGTTAGTTATCGATGCCACTTCACCTCCCCTATACCGTATTTTCGTGTATATTAGACGCATCTATACAAAATTTTACTTACCTCTCACCCAGGATGCGTCTTATATTAGTGGGCGTCTTATCCAAGTATTTTTGAACATGAACGATGAAGTGTCTGATATTAAAGGACGTATATTGCTGTTGATTTTCAAGTTTCATTATTTCCATTTCTAGTTGTGAAGCTTTTAATCGCTAAAAAAGATAGTTTTCCTGTCCTTTCGGTATTTTCCTTATTTAAAAAAAAAAAAGAACTTACAAAGTGAGTGGGTATGAAATTTTCGCCTCGCGCTTTCTGACGGTGACTTTAAATAACAGGTGACGTCACTACCCACCTGTATTAGTTCTCGTACTATGCTTCGCCAACTAAGTGATATTTTTTATTGTTCACAAGCTGAACTCGGCTAACAGTGAAGACATTTATATTTATATTTTGTACAAACTGGGATAACGGCAATGCTTTTGTGTAAAAAGACATCAAAACACGTGCATGCTCAATAATGCTCATTCTCATTTATGTACGCATATCGGGTACATAAAGAAATTTCAATCACTTCAAATTTTGCCGCCTTATTGCTTTTGGTTTACAAAATGAGGGTTAGGAAACGTTCGCTGTTTTGTTACGTCCTGTCAGCTAACCCTTACCTTCTTTACGTCTTTTCCATGAAATGCTTTTGGTTTATCTCGATTATCGGTTATCTCGACGCTTTTTACCAAAATCCTAAGCTGGCGACATAATTTTTTCAACTGTAATTTCAGAGTCCCTTACATTATTATCTGTAAATAATACCTTTGATATATACCTTAAAAGAAAAATCAATTTATGAAATATGTTTTTGTTTGTACTGACGATTTGTGTAGCACGTAGGTAGAATCGATTAGTGGTTTTCCGCTTCATTGGCTAATTTATTTATGGCGCCCTTGATACATAGACATAAAAAACAAACAGGATAAAGGAACATAAATAGTTGAATAAAGTGATGGACTAGAGGTCCGCGCACTTGGCAACTGCCCTAATGTAAATTTGTTGCTACGTCTCGGCAATTAGGCATAGACATATGAATATACTCGTTCACAAACTATACAAATTTGAGAGCAACTAAGTAAAAAATTCATTTAGGCCATTTGCATTTGGTCACTATTTTAAAATATATAATAAGTTTTACAGATAACTATATTTAATATTTTAAGAATAAGTAGCTTTATTGAGTGCTGTTCAGTATGCATTATACATTAAAAAAAATAATAATTCACGTTCGTTTAGTTCTATGTTAATATAAAAACACAGTGAAACTTAGATATTTTGTAGTTAAATAGGTTTCTTCTTCTATAAAAAAATACAGGATAATGTGGACATATGGCTTGATGAGATTGGACTTCCAATGTATAAGGAAAACTTTAAAAATAATAAAATCGACTCCAAGGATTCAATTATGATTTTAAAAGATTTTGACAGTAAAACAATACAAGATCAACTAGAGATTAAATCCTACGGTAAGACTTACTATTATTGAAAAGAGAAGAATATTGGAAGCTTTTTTTCAAAGGAATTTTGTTTTTCTGGATCATTTTAATAACCCATTTCTTTATTTATTTTTACTGTCTTATTTTATGGACTAAAATCTTTTTTTTTTTTAGATCTGCAATTGAACCCAAATATACAGGTACACAAAATATATAATTAAGAACAAAGTTATAGTGGCTTAAAAAGCTTTTTTCTTTATCATTAACTTATAGTGGTTAAATCATTTAATTTTGATATAAGACTTGCAACATCAAGTAAGTGTATCAGAGCTAACATGTACAGATTATAACTATTAAAAAGTCACCATCTTTAATAATTTTTTAAACTGTCAATAAACGACACACTTCTCATTACTTATGCTACGGTCGTTTATTTAAGCGACGTAAGGAATAATAATCACATTCACAGAAATATGTGTAAATGTTATAATAGCTTCTCTGAGGCTATGATTTCTTTAATAATCTATACTAATAAAAGAAAAGCACTGACTGACTCACTCACTGATTCATCACTAATTCTCTAACTTCCCATGTAGGTACGATCATAAAACTTTGTAAAGTTGTTGTGTAAAGCTGTTGACGGAAATTGGTGAACAAGAATTTTAAAATACTCGCTTGTGTGGGGCTGGGGGCCCAAAAACATTTTTTTCCTTATATATGGGCTCTATAAAAATTACAATCTTCAATTCTCCTATTTCCCGTGTACTTAGAAGCATAAAACTTTGGAATTTTTTTGAGTACATGTTCCCGACAATAATTTGGAAAAAAAGTTAATATGCCCAATCATGGGGGCCGGGGTCCCAAAACTGTAATTTTTCCTCATATAAGCATTATAAAAATTAAAACTTTGGAAATTTTTTGAGATCACGCTCCCGACAAAAATTGGCAAAAAAAAAAGATAAATCACACTCTCATGGGTGCAATGGTTCAAATATAGTTTTTCTTCTATTAAAAACCAACTCATCTCAAATACTCCAATTTCCCTATAAGTAGGAGCATGAAATTTTGAGAAGTTGTTGGGTACCCTCTCATGACGAAAATTGGCGAAAAGGAATTTTAAAAGTCTCTTTCATGTGGGTCCGGGGGACAAAAAACTTTTTTTTCTATTATGGGCTCTATAAAAATTGAAAATCACCAAGTTTCCTATTATCCTTGTAGGTAGAATCATGAAACTTTGGAATTTTATATAGTACTTGTTTCCGACGATAATTTGAAAAAAATATTTTTCTTTTAATTTCCCACTCATGAGTGCCGGGGCCGCAACAACTTTTTTCCTTATATGAGTTATATAAAATTTAAAATCACTAATTCTCCTATTTCCCGTGTAGGTATAAGCATGAAACTATGGAAACTTTTTGAGTACATGCTCCCGACGAGAATTGGCAAAAATAATGTTAAAACCCTCTCTCATGGGGACCCGGGGGCCTAAATACAGTTTTGCTTATAATAAAAGCCGACTCATCACTAATTCTCCAATATTCTGTGTAGGTAGGAGAACGAAACTTTGGGAAATTGTTAAGTATCCTCTCACGACGAAAGTTGGTGTAACAGAATTTGGAAATACACATTCATGGATGCCGTGGCCCCTAAAAGTCAGTCAGACAGGCCTTTCCCTTTTATTAGTATATATATATAAAGTAAAAATCACTTATTTTCCCATTGCCCATGTAGGTATAAAACTTTTGGAAGTTGTTGGGTACACTGTCACGACGAAAATTGGCGACCGGGGTCTTAAAAACGTGTTTTTTAAAATTAATATGTGATAAATACAATAGGAAAAACACTATTTTTCATTTTTACCAATTAGGTAAACGCATGAAACGTTGGGGTTTTTTAAATACACTTCTACGATGGCAGCAGATGAAAAATTATTTAATATATCCCTTACTTAGCCCAAATATAGTTTTTTTATGCACTCACTCACTCATCACTAATTCTCAAACTTCGCACAGCAAAGCGCGGATAAATTGCTAGTCATTAAATATAATGTAGATAATCAAGCATATAACTTCTTTTCCCATCTAATAACATGAGTGAGGCATGATTATTGTAGACCAGAATTGTATATAGTACTGAAACAAATTAACATTGAAAAGACATGATACATAAACACAATGTTTATTTACACACATAAACATTTTTAGTATGAATATACCCATAAACTCTTTCAGTCAATTTGGCTTTCGCCTATTCGTGCTCATCGGTAGGATCCCAGTTAATAAAGTTTCAATAAAGGTAGCACAAAACTACATAGCTATCTTTTCGTAATATCAAATTCTGAACGTAGTCAATTAAATATAAATATGTCTTTGTGACTTTAAATCAGAAAACATGTGATCAACATTTTGTGTAGCCTTGCCCTTAAATAATTTTTATTCAATTCGAACTTAAAAGAAAATTTTAATTGTCTTGATGTAGAACCATGGAAATATTTTACTTGAATCGTTCTGTTCCTGAGTTACAGGTTGTGAAAGATATTACACATGAAAGCATCAAGCACAACCTTTCATTATTTAAATCACACATACATAAAAAGTATTGTCATGTTAGCGACATCTAAAGAGTGCTGACCATTTTAATATATCAATCTTCAATCGTGTCTAAGAGGTCTTCCTTATCACTGCAGAGTCTTTTAAGTCTCAATAGTTGTGTAAATGGTATAGATTACATACACGTTTGAAGATAGAATGAGATATATATATAAGAAAACTATGGCTATGTGTAGAATTTTTTTCCTTCAATTTAATTTATATGTCTAAAAAGTAAACACCTATGGATATTCAATGTGAATTTGATTGAAGAAAGAATGGAAATTACCAACGACGTCAATAAAACTTTGTAACTGTAGCGCCAATTTTGGTTTTTTCTATGCAATTTATGCAGTCGACAATGTATCTCTTGTAGTACTCTGGATAATTTGTAATTTTCACGCAATGGATTTTCCAAGCGGCATGCATAACTTGGTCCCATTTTCGTTTCCATTACTACTCAACCAATTTGATTTTAAAAAACTGTCCGTTGAAATCAAACGAGTTTAAAATTAGGATCAGCTCAGTCAATTGTAGTATGGCACTTGCAGGGACCTTGATATTCGCCTTCTTCTTAAGCGAAAATAAGATTGCAGAGAGGCCATCAGCATGTAGAATTGATGTTAGCTTTGCCCTTATGAAGATAATTTAATATTTATCATGGACGTTTCTTAATTGTGCACATCATTTATAATAGATACATATTTACGTGTACACACACACACATATCTATATCTATACTAATTAAAGAGAAAGCCCTCACTGCCTGACTTACTGATTCATCACTAATTCTCCAACTTCCCGTGTAGGTAGTAGCATTCAACTTTGGGAAGTTATTGGGTACCCTCTCACTATGAATATTGGCGAAAAATAATTTTAAAAATCTTCCTCATGTTGGGCCGGGGGCCCAAATACTTAAAAAAATCTTCATCACTAATTCTCCAACATTCAATGTAGGTAGAAGCATAACACTTTTGGAAGTTGTTGGGTACCCTCTCACGACAAAAAATGGCATGCAATAATTTTAAAATTTACACTCATTGGGGCCGAAGCCTCAAAAACGTGTTTTTTCCTAATATTTGCTACATATAAATTGAGAAGCAATATTTTTCCTATTTCCCAAATAGGTAAGGGCATGAAATTTTGTGGGTTTGTTAAATACACTACCGCGATGAGAGCAGGTGAAATAATATTTAAAATATCCCTTGCTGGGTGCCGGGTACCGAATAATAGTTTTTATGCACTCACTCACTTATCACTGATTCTCCAACTTCCCGCAGCAAAGCGCGGGGAAATTGCTATATATATATATATATATATAGGGATACGGTGGTCGAGTGTGATGCCCTCGACTGGCGTACGGATGGTCAGGACCTCGAATACATTCGAAGGCAAGGATTTGTTCCTATGGCCTAAAAAGTTCCTGAGTCACCCAGCTCCAATTGGGTACCTAACTAACAATAGTTCGGAGGCTGGGTAATGCGTGGAACTGTCATAGCTGTTGACTGTGAACGCTGCATCATTTGCCATCATATCATCTGGACGCAAATATCTTCTGCATAGAAGGAGCGTCTGTATATCTAAGATAAGATAAGATATAAATAGATAGAGATTATTTATTCGTTCGTCCGTCGAATCGACGAGGACCACTTTGGTCATCCGAGGGTTGCTGAGACTTGAGACTTGAGACTTGATAGAGATAGATATATATATAAGATATATATATAAAGGTGTGACTGTGCGATTGTGTGTTTTAAAGAATTCTCACTTTTATACGAGATATTTCGATATGAGGTAGTTTATTTTCTATTGCTGTACCTAATGCATAGCACTTTCTTGAATCTTTATATATCTATTCATTTAAATTTAATATATATATATATATATATATGTATATATATTATATTCTTTTTTTTTTTTGCTTTATACATTTATTATGTCACATTAGCTTTAGTATTGTGTCGTTTTAGAGAATCTGGGGATTTTGCCTTGTTCTATTGTCAGCCAGACGTGCGCAACATTACAATTCCCTAAATCAAATGATGACCTACTTTTATATCCCTTATGTTAATTTCACAGTTTTGTATTTTTTACATAGTTCTGACACATTTTGCGGAAAAACAATAGTGAAAACTGAAAAACTTCCCGTGATCTGATCGGTTGGAAATCGTGCACATATACATATGCGTTATATCAAAATCTTAGTTGCAAGTAATTAGAAAAATGAATTTTTAGTTTACCTCTATGAATCTTAAAGTACCATGTAAATGTTTCTGCTAGACAAGGCTGTCTTATAGGTGCTTATTTTAAAAAATTGATAATTTTAGTTATGTTTAATAAATAAGGGATTTATAATCTAAACTTTATTTTTATGGGTTGTTTAAGTGTTACATTATTACACTTAATAATTAAATTTAAGAACTATGAAACAAAATATTGACATCCAGGTGTACATTTTTTAAATTAGGTTTTGTAAACCAGGTGAGTAAAATACTATAAATTTCCATTTTTAAATAATATAGCACTTTGTCAATAGGTTTCATTTGCCTTGGAGTGGTAATAACATTTTATACGTTAGCTGTTATTTTTTTCAAGTATAGCATTTCTGATAGCAAAGCTTTTAAGTCTCGTTTTTCTTTGCCTACAATTCAGCCACAATATATTTCCACTTGTACATTACCAATCATTTCTCCGTTCTTACCTACTTCTCAATTTATTAAATGTAGTCTTTAAACATGTTTGTGTCTGGTTATTTATTTATTTTTCTCTGAAATTTAATGAATTTTCAGGCCATATAAAGAGATTGCTCTATGCCATTCAAATAATAAGAGAAACGACAGCAGGTATGTGATCTTGTTAAATACATATCATTTTTAAATTTTAAAATAAAGAAGAAAATATAGTATACCTGCAAAAGTTGATGGTTATCTACAAAACTAAAATAAAAGATAAGAAATAAGTACTATACATCTAAAGTATTTTCAATATTTTCCCAAGTACGCAATGGTAGGTAGATAAAAATCATGTTAAGCCTGGCCCCTTTTGGAACTCAGGACGTGTTAGCGCATTTTCGTATTATGTATCAGTACTAATGTTAGATATCAGCAATATGTAGTTATCAGTAATTGTGTTTAGATTTTAGACATATTTTTATGAATTTTCTTGTGTAATGAATATACCTGAAAATTTTTGTATTTAAAAGTCATTTCTTTACATTTTAAAATTGTTTATTCTCTCTTTAATCTAACTACAAGTGGTTTGTGGTCACTGAAATAGGACTCATAAATGAAACATTCTAAATTGTAATCAGCTAATCGCCCAAATACTCCGCCAATTGTTGTTTGATAGATTGTGGTTGCCAATCTTGGTGAAAGTAGCTGAATGTTGAAGCTTGTTTCGAAAAAGTTTTCAATTTCTGCCCCTGGGCCGCTAAGATCTTGATTGAAGTCACCACAAATAATGACGTAAAACTCTCTAAACTTTTACACATATTCTAATGACGTCAACAAAAAAAAAACTAATACTTTTGATAATACTAAGACTTCCGGCAATGGCGGCCGTTGTCTGCGCCAGTGTTATCTCTCGATTCGCAATGTTTTTTGGTAGTTTTAACGGGGTTTTTGAACGGATCAAGAAACTAAGTGTTGATGCACAAATGGCAGGTCAGGACATACAAAAAACATATATACATCATGGGTCTAGGACTTTTGGATGCTAAGATCTAGGGTGATGACAGACGGACGGACGGACGGACAAAACGGGTGCAATAGCGCATTCGACTTCTCGAAAATGCGCTAAAATAATAACCATCTATCTATCTATCTATCTATCTATCTATCCATCCATCCATCCATCCATCCATCCATCCATCCATCCATCCATCCATCCATCCATCCATCCATCTATCCATCCATCCATCCATCCATCCATCCATCCTTCCATCCATCCATCCATCCATCCATCCATCCACCCATTCATCCATCCATCCATCCTTCCATCAATCCATCCAACACCCCCCATTGATCCATCCAACTTTTTATCTATATATATATATCTATCAACGTATCTATCAGTCTATCTCTCTATTTATCTATCGGTCTCTGTATATATCTATTATGCTATCTATATTTCTATTTAATTAATATTACTTTGTAAATCTGATACAGTTTCTATAAAACATGTACGAGATTGGCTGCCAAGAGACATAAGCGTAAGTCAATGGTTACTTCATTAAATCCTGCTTTATTTGTTCCCCTAATTTTTTTATTGAATGATTAGAAATTTAAAATATAACAGTCAATATGTATTTTTTTAAATGTCTAATGCACACATCTGCAGCTATGAGCTCACCACAATTTAATGATGGTGAGGCGGGTAGGGGGAAAGAGGTATGGGTTTTAAAAAAGAAGAGGAGTTTAGACTGCCTTTTTTCTAGACAAAAAATAATTATTGATTTTGTCTTAAGTGTCAACGAATGTGCTGCGGGTTAAAAATAGAAGTGTGTAGGTATTAATTATAAATATTATTTACATCTCAAAGTGATTTCAGGGTCTCGGCATTATCAAACTTATATCACAATATAGCATAATGTTAGGTAATTCGCTAAAATGAAAAGTATTTATTGTAAGAAATTTATTTAAGTAGATGCCCGCGGCGTATCATACGGCGCAGATTTGCTCATAGATATTACAAAGAAAATGGGGGAGGGGGGTGAACAGACATAAACTACATCAAGATGAAATCAGAACAACGCGAATGAGCCTCGGATGTGGAGATAACTGCGACACATTGTAAATCTGGAAAAACGTGCACCATGGTTAGCCACTTGCCACCCCGTATCTCCATAGTTTGGAAACTATAAACTAATTGGCATAACTTACAAAGGTCACTCGTCAAGCGTATTCAAACTTGCCTTGTGCTTGTTATGGAAATCGAAAAGAGGGTAGGAAATGACCGGGACAAACATAAACGTTTTAAAAAATTAAATACAGTAATGTCTTAGCTGGGAATTGAACCTGAGACCTCCGCTTTTTGGGCGAATATTTTAACCATTACACTATGAAATATATGTTACTTTGTTGATCTGGAGAAACATATTAAATGGAAAAGACGTAAACAAGGTAAAGGTTAGCCTGACAGGACGTAACAAAGCAGCGAACGTTTCGGCAAAAGCCTTTTTCAACAGACATACAATACACAAATAAAACAATATAAACAATAACTAATAAAAACTTAGCTGCAGTGAAATACAAATATTCGAAAAAAGTAAAGCTGAGAGAGTGCAAAGCGAGTTTACATAGGTATAAGAGTGTGAGTGGGGCAAAACGCCTAGGTGTTCAAAGCGAACACCACATCCATCCCACGTGGGGCGAGTGCCCCATGATTTTGTACTAATCTATTTTCAAGATTGACTCTATCGGGTGTTTGTGCATGAGACAATGGGAGTGGATGCCAGGTCCTTGGCACCCATATGGTCGGGTTCATTGAAGTGTCGGGAGACGGGACACTGTTTGTCATGTGTAATCGCTGAATGTGTTCAGACATGCGGCCCGAAATAACCTCCCGCCTCCCCTATTTATTTAAAATTGCAGTGCTTACACACAACGGTGTAGACAACATTGCGGCTAGCGCAAGTAAAGACATACTTAATCTTCAATATCCCCTTAGGGAAGACTATCTGGTCAGTTTGTACAACAAAATGACATGCCTTACACCGAAGTCAGCCGCATGGGAAAGTGCCCAGAAGGTTGGATGAAGTAGGCAGACGAGTGCGCAGGTTCCTGTCCCTCCTATATACAATGAGAGGTGGGGCGGAGAATATGGTGTTCGTCTCATGGTCCGCAATAAGGATGGCTTCAGGAATATTTATTTTGCTTTGATGTTGTGCGGATGGTATGTGAGAACCAGCATTTCTCCTCTCATTGGTATCGCGGGTTCGTGGTAAAAAGGCTTCGTAACGACTGAAGCTTTTGACTCACTGAAGCGCATATTTTGAAGCCATGGTTTCATTAGCGTACTGTTTTTGTGTGTGATGATCCGTTTTTACAAATGTTGAATTCAGACAATATTCGTAATTTTTTATGTGCAAAGTTTAATAACTTCGAAAAACAACCCACATAACTAGAAGACAATCATAAGAGTGAGAGAAAAACGAACTGTAGAAATTAGACATGAAATCATTGAAAAGCGAGAACAAGGTGTGAGCTTTGCTAATCTAGCGCGTAAATACAATTTACCATCAACAATCTGCACTATTTTCAAGAACAAAGGCGAAATTGAGGAGATGTATGTTTCAATTGGATTGTCAAGATTTCGACACATTTTCATCAATATTGAGAAGCGTTATAAAAAAGTAATGCCTTTAGAAAGTCTTTTACTTAAAAATAATTAATTGCTTGTTAAATATTAATACTTTTATTTCCTTTTTTCCAAATATTAGTTACATTTCAAGTCGTTACACAGTGTAAACAATTCATAGATAATTTTATTTTAAAAATTACAATAATATTTAAAAATGAATAATTGTTAAACAAGGGAAGCCTTATCGTATTTTACATTGCTTTTGATATGCACAAATTTTTCATTCAACGAATTTTTTGCTAAAATAGTTAGGCTCTCGAAAGCATTAAACTCGTTAAAAGAATTTACACTTTAGATGTATGCACTCATTTGCTTTGTGAGTTTACTTAAATTAAAAAAAAACAACAACAACAAAAAAAAACTCTATAAGACATTGTGAATAAATTTCATTCTCCGTTCATGAATTTCTCCAATCTATTAGATTTACCTACTTAGGTACTTAGCTGCTAATTGTTACGAATACACATTTAGTTTTATAACATCTTTAGTCGCAAAAACTATAGCATGCGAAACTGATAATATGCTTTCTTATGACTAAAATATCGACACATACTAGTTAGTGTTCGTTATAACTTCATGAAAGAAAAGTAAATAAAAAAGGCTTCCATACGTCTAGATTAGAGATCTTATGATATTGTTTAAGCGATATAATTACATGCAGCAAATGAAATATCATTTCTTTAAAAATTCT
Source organism: Radix auricularia (assembly GCA_002072015.1). NCBI lineage: Eukaryota > Metazoa > Mollusca > Gastropoda > Lymnaeidae > Radix > Radix auricularia. The sequence goes on along the minus strand of MUZC01004646.1, from coordinate 1,476,151 downwards.
TAATCGCGAGCTATCTTTTATTTACTTCTACGGTAATAAAGGAATAACAGAAACCAAGACAAAATTGAATACCCGATGCATCACGCGTTTTTCATTTCATCATGTATCAGATAATTTTTTTTTGCTTAATCTATGTGTTTTTCTCTTGATCAATTTCCATTTCTATTATATAGAATACATTTTTGCCTATACCATATTCAATAACTTTTAACCAAATATTTTGATATTGTTGGAATAGCGAGACAGTAGAATGGACCTAGCATATGTGTTATTCTTCATGTGTGGGAATAAATAAAAGGTTTTCATTCTCATCAATAGGGAGAGTATGCCGCAAAATTTGAGGAACATGGCTACGAGAACACATTACTCATTAAAGGAATTACAAAAGAGGATCTTGTGAAATTGGGAATAAGCAAAATAAAACCCGTTGGTTCAATTTTAGCTATGGCAAATACCCTGCCTTCCATTGATTTGAACTATGATGTTCAAGTAAGTTTATTTGAATGTTTTTGTCGATATTATGTTTAAAATCGCTCATTTCTCTCAAGTTGTCAAAAAAAAAGTAATTAATGAAAAAACTATTTTAAAATAAAATTCATATAGAAGGATCAAACTATTTCAGTATACATGTTTTAAAGTCAGAAGATATCAATTAATTTTTTTTATTTAATCGAAATATTTTTATAAAATTAAATAAAATTTGCAGCAATTTTTTAAAAACATATACATTCTTTTTTGTTCTTTAGTACTAGAAGTTAAAATATCAAATCGAAAAAACAGTCACGACTCTGGATTGTGTTTATGTGTGTGTTTATATGTTTGTGTTATGTTATCTTATGTCCTATACCTTGTGTAATTTTTTTTTTTAATTTTCATTTTATTTTACATACAAATTTAATGATATGGCATATTTTAAGAAACTAAATGATATTTTATAACTTATATAAGTTCGTATTTCATCTTTATTGTACTGATGAAGACATTAGCCGTAACGTTTACTGTCGTGTTAGTTTAAACGTAAAGCTCAAATTTATTGTTTTTATTAAACTATTTGTGTATTTTTAAAAATTTAATTGATTCAATAAGACCAACGCATGTGAGTCTTTTGCTGTTAATTATTTAGGTCTATGTGCTTTGAAAGAGACACCTCTCTAGAAGTTAATCACTGTTTTTTTTTAAAAATTAATTATCAGAGTATTTATCATAACACGTGAATAACGTGACATAATTACGATTATCAATTAAAGGAAAAAACAACACAGTATTTTACAAAGTTGGTTCTTCGCTTTACTTGAAGAGTTTCTTCAATATATCTTTTCTGAAAACAGCTTTCCTCTGGGAAAGTTAGCCATGAACTGAAATATGGATACTGATAAAGTTCTTTATTTTTTAAAACCCTGTTTTTTGTCCATCTTTATTGTAATTTCAGCTACGAGTCAGTTTCTGTGTCAATTTTAGATAACCGATAACCAGTAGTTATTTATGCAAAACATAAGTGTTAATTAATTAATTTTTTTTTTAAACTGCTGTCAAAATATTCCTAAGGAACTCTCGGGTATTCCATTGGAATAACTGTTGATGATTCTATCGTCACATAAACTTTTTTAAAAAAAATAGATATAAAGGCCTGGCAAAGGTGAACAAATTATATTTTAACAAGTTTAATCTTATTTTTTATAATTAAAAGTATAACTTATAAAAGTATTCTTCTTGTATCTGTCTGTCATACTTATTATTTGAAATATTTTTTATATTATTTCTAATTTCAAAGATAGACAGTAAATAACTAAATGATATCAAATTAAGATATCTTATCTAATACAGATGCGTCTTCAAAACAGTAGAGTAATGCGTCCTAATCTGTTCTATGTCTTAGTCTTCACTTGCATTTTTATAGTTTTAAGTTTTGAAGAAATGATGTTTTCGAGAATTTTATCCTGTTATCAATTCCAAACAAATTTAACGAGATTTTCTGTGTGTGTTCTTTCATGCGAAGAAAGAACATTTTAATCCTTTGTCTATCGAAGGGTTGTATTAAATCATCTTGATTTAGTATTTCCAAATTGAAATGAAGTACCTAATGTATTATTACTACTTTATCTCACTTGTTTTTCTAGGCTAAATGATTTAATTAATGGTGTTCTCTTGTCAATTTTAACTATATTTCAGTAATGAATCTGGAGCTCTTTATTGTATTTCTTTAGTTTATAAATATTTTCTATTGTTGAAGAACCCAAAACAAAGGACACATATCTGTTAAGGGCGTCCCAGAAATGCTCGCACTTTTTTTAAAAATCTTTGGCGTCTCACCCCCCCTGAAATGTGTCTCTAGTGTAAAATGAGTGAATTGGTGAAGTTGTAGCTCATTTGAACAACATTTAGAGGTCCCCCAAGAGCTTTTAAAATTCCAGTATTAGGCCAACATAAAAATCCAGACGAATCGTGGCTCAAATAGTTTGAAGCTTTTGCATGCCACATGTGAATGAAATGAAGTTTAAATATAATTATATTTACCTCATTGCTACCATTAACTAGAGTTCAAATTGTGTGATTTTTAATTAGAAAATGTAATAAATGCGAAAAAACATATGCAATACCTAATGTGCAAAACTTGTGCACATACACACATTCAATGACATCATCCATTTGTCGGGATTCCAGTGACGATGCAGAATCTGAAAAAGATTTGTCATCCAATCAACATCCCCAAGCGAAACAAATTCTGCTACGCGACTTCGAAGCATCATATCACCAAAAGTTGCTGCAGTGCTGGACAGTATGAACACCAGCATTAGAAAATATACAATAATACTTGCATCCGCATTCAACGAAACTGGTGTTCCGACATCTGACACAGTATTTTCCAAAAGCACAATGCATCGTCTTCGCAAGAGTCGTCTTCAACAGGCTGCAGCACGTATAACAGGAGACTATGTTCCCTCAAAATCAATTGTTCATTGGGTTGGTAAGCTATTGCCCGATGTTACCGAGAGGTTACCATCGATCGATTACCTATCCTGCTCTCATCACTTGTCGATGGCACTACAAAGTTTCTTGGTGTTCCCAAGTTTGCATCCGGGTCAGGACGGGAAGCTGCTGATGCAGTATATGAACATATCAAATCGTGGAAGTGCGAATCTATGGTCATCGGCACGGCTTCGACACTACGGCTTCCAATACTGGAAGATTCAATGGAGCTTGCACTCTGTTAGAAGTAGCCCTGGGACGTAATCTATTATGGATGGCATGCCGACATCACAGGTTGGAAGTACTCCTTTCCGGTGCATTGAATGTTTGCCTTGGACCATTAACTGTGCCAGAGATTTTGTTTTTAAGAGCTTTTGAGAAAAATGGTCAGAATTAAACCACACACCCGAAGCCAGATCCACCCCTTTTATAATCGTGTCTGATTCGATTAAAGAATTTATCAAATGCCAACTTGAGGTCAGTCATTCACGTGATGATTATGAGTGTGTGTGTGTGTGTGTGTGTGTGTTTTCTACTTATTCACAAAATTAACCTCCTGAAAAACTCCCCATTTGTCAGTACAACTGATTTAGAATTTGTTATTTAAAGGTTGCCTAGAAAATTGCATGTATGTACGCTTCTACGCTTTATATAATCACAACATTAACAGCATGGTCAATTTATCCAACCATAAGTTTTAGGATCTCATAGAAATAACTGTGTGTCTGTGTGCTTGTTTGTGTTTGTGTATGTTCGTGTGTCTGTGTATGTGTGTGTTTGCGTGTGTGTTTGTGTTTGTGTGTGTGCGTTTATGTGTGTGTTTTTGTGTGTGTGTGTGTGCCTGTTTTTTCAACTTATTTACAAAATGAACAAATGTCAACTTGAGGTCAGTCATTCACATGATGATTATTTGGAATTTCTACTCCTTGCTGCACAAATAGTTTGGTTGGAGGTTGATGTCAGCATTCGCAGACCCGGTGTCCTACATAGGGCAAGGTGGATGACAAAAGCAATCTATGCATTGAAAAAACATCTTTCAATTAACAGCTCGAGAATTACAAGGTATTCAGCGCTTTAATCGGTTTATCATATGTGTTTATCTTCAATCATGGTTTTCATGCAGGCTTACCGCAGATTCACCTGTGAATGATAAATAGTTGATACAGCGCTTATACGAATATGATGATGCTGTTTTACGATCGACTGGAATGAAAATGATGGTGCGTCACTCGTGGTACTTGAATCCGGATCTGTCGACGCTTGCGTTATTTTATCCCTTTTGTCGGACAAAGAAAAAACTAGACTTATTCGGACAATGCAATCAGAACGTGGACCGCATCTCGTAAAAACACTACCATGTTGTTGATTTGGTCGCTTCTAACACATTTTTTAAACATCCAACATTGTAGCCAGTTGTCTAGATTTTCCTCTTGAATCATGGTCACATACACAATCTTTTAAAGTTGAAGCAGATTTTGTAAAGAATATGGCTTGTATCAATGACTCTGCAGAGCGAGGTGTAGCATTGATACAAAATTTCAAAGACAGTATCACCCAGGACGAAGAACAAAAACAATTTTTGCTCCAAGTGAGTGACAAACATCGGAAAAATTTTGCAGGTGTAATCGTGAACAGTCAGCTAAAATTTAAATTTGAAGAACTTTTTAAAAAAAAATTCTACCCTAAAGTACAAAGTAAAAGATAAATATTAGGAATGCTTAATTGCATTGCTCATTATTATTATTTTTCAAGCAGATTGACATTCTTTCAAGAATTAACTTGACAAAATAAATAAAACTTTGATTTTCAAAATTTTTTACTTAAAATTTCAAATTTAATTTAAACCATTCAAGATTTATATATTTTGTTTCATTTAATATTATAACTAAAACTAAGCATAAATGTGTTACTTAATATATCAGTTTCGCATATAATGCAACATTAACGCTGTATTAGATTTGACCGCGAATGATTTTACACCAAAATCTGGAACTTTAAACCTCTTGGGCGACCTCTAAACTGTGTCTAAATGAGCTGAAATTGTTCAGGTTAACTACTGTTACCATACAGACAAATTCTTTGGGGTGAGACATACACATTTCAAAACCTCATTTTTGGGGGGGGGTCCCTAATATCCGTGTAAAGGTCTTTCAAAAGTATTGTAACGTTTTAGTTTTATAATATTAATACATCTGTAAGAATTTCTTTGTATAAATTTTACTCTTTCAATGAATTTTTATGTTAGTTTTTCATTGACATAGAGATAAGAAAAGAATGTATAATTACAAGTTTGCTACTTTTTGTGTTTGAATTAGCTATTTTTTGTCATGAATTTAATTATTGGTATATTTTATGTATTTTAATTACTCTTAAGAGTTGACGTTTTTCGAAATGGAAAGGCATACTCTAATTAGCTCTGCATATTGTTAATGATTTTTTTGTGTTTTTGTAAAATTAGCAATTTTGCTGTAAAAAAAATTTTGTTCTAAAGATTATACAATCATCAGCAAAGATCCTAAGTTTTTGTTCATGCCAAGATGCTGTGGGAAATCATTTATGTAAAAAACGAAAAGTAAGGTGACTAGTGGAGTTCATTATGGAACAGCGTTGTTAGTGATTATTTAGATTATTTAATGATTACAGTTCTCTCGCTTCCTGAGTTAAGATGAAATATTTGACCTAATGAAATATGTGACCAGAGCTTCCAAATTGTTAGACTTTTAAAATAAACTAGTGTGGTTAACTCTGTCAAAAAAAATTTCAGAAATCTGTTTTGTTGTTGTTGTTGTTGTTGTTTTGTTGTTTTTTTTAAAAACTATATTTATAATGTAATCCTTTTGATAGATATTCTCTTAAGACTATAGAACATGGTGTTGTTTTTCACATGATTTTTTTTTTGTTGAAAATCCGTGTTGTTGTGGGCTTAGCACATTAAGTTGTTTAGGTGGTTAGCTATTGTACTACATACTATGTGTTATGGTATTTTACAACTAAATATGCCAAGTGAAACCCGTATATGATTAAGAATTTACTGTTTGATATTTCAAGAACCCTTTATATTAATTTAATTACGAATTATATTTGATTCAAACAGGATACTTTTAATAGCTGGCTTGAGAAAATTGGACTCTTGGACGACAAGAACACATTTCAAGAAATTGGTATTTACAGCAAAGATTCGTTGATGCGTTACAGTGAAAAAGATAAAGTAATGTTACTTAAACACGGTAAGAATATCATATAAACAACATGATCATTAATTTAGATGTGCGTTTGCATTATTTAATATTTGTAACACACACACACACACACAGACACACACAAACATATATATANTATATATATATACTAGCAATTTACCTACGTTTTGCTGCAGTAAATTAAAACGTCTTGTCTGTCTGTCATGGCAGCACGGAAAAACAAAAAGAAAAAGTTTAAAAGTTACGAACTTTCCGTCATCCGAGCTGATAATTTAAATATCTATTCAGTCTATTACCTTTTGCTGGAGGGTACTCATCAACTTTCCCACATTTACAGGCTCCTACGTTCACAAAAACGTGGACTTTTAAAGGTGCGTCTTTTTTATAAGACTAAAATTAGGGAAAAAACGTATATTTAGGCAATAGTTCCCCTACTGAGAGATTATTTAATTTTTTTCCCTCTTACTCATAAACTTCCCTAACTTTCATGCTCCTATCTAAATGGGAAATTGGTGAATTAGTAATGAATGAGGGAGTGCATAAAAAAACTATTTTTGGACCTCCGGCCTACAGTAATGGATATTTTAATTTTTTTTTCGCCTCCTACCATCATGGAAGTGTATTTAACAACATCCACCCACTCCCCCGACGTTTCATGCGTTTACCTATTTGGGAAATAAGAGAATTCATGATTTTCAAATTTTATAGAGCACATATAAGTTTTAAAAAACACGTTTTTGGGACCCCGGCCCCCATGAGTCAAAATTTTAAAAGTTTTATGTCTTTACCTACACGATAAATTGGAGCATTTGTGATGAGTCAGTTTTTAATATTAGAAAGAACTATGTTTGGGCCCCCGGCCCCCTATGAGTGGGAAATTAACATTCTCTTTCAGGATTTATAATCGGAAGATTTTACTCAGCAACTTCCCAAAGTTTCATGCTTCTGCCTACAAGGGGAATGGGAGAATTAGTGATTTTCAGTTTTGTAAAGTTTATATTTGGAAAAAAAGTACATTTGGGCATCCTTCTCCCAATAAGGGATATTTTAAATATCTTTTCAGCTGCTACCATCATGAACATGTATTTAAAAACTCCCCAACATTTCAAGAGTCTACCTACTCTAGAAATGGGAGAATTAGTGATTTTCAATTACTAAAAAGCTCATAAAAGGAAAAACAAAGTTTTTTTGGGTCCTCTGCCCCCATGAGCGTGTACTTCATAATTCTGTTCAGCCAACTTCCGTCGCGAGATTGTACCTTACCACTTACCAAAGTTTCATGCTCCTACCCACAAGGAAATTTTGAGAATTAGTGATGAATCGGTTTTTAATTAAAAAAAAAAAAACTATATTTGGGCCCTCAGCCCCCTATGAAAGGGAATTTTAACATTCTTTTTTGCCAATTTTCGTCGCGAGTTTGTACCCAAAAAAAATCTCAAGTTTTCATGCTTCTAGCTTTACATGAAATAAATAGGAGAATTTGCATATATATCATTTATGGGGGGAAAACACGTTTTGTGGGCCCCGGCCTCCATGAATTTAAAGTTCTAAATTCTTTTACGGCAATTTTCTTCGTAGGAGGGTACCCAAAATTTTCCCAAAGTTTCATGCTTCTACCCATATGGGAAATTGAAGAATTACTGAAGGGTCAATCCGACAGGGCTCTGGCTTTTATTAGTATAGAAGATTTATGAACATGAGCTGGACTTAAAAGAATCTAAATTATTTTAATTAAAATTTAAATTTGTTTTAAAAACCTCAAAATAAGTATAATGCGACCATTGATGCAGCTCTTATCGACATTATTTGATAACATAATGATTGCAATAAAATTGCCTCCAGGTAAATTGTACAATTTATTCAAAAGTATCAATTATAGCCGTTTCCAATTTAACTTCGATATATGTAAATGTAGCTAGTTTTTTTTTTCAATTGATAAACTTTTTCATATTTCTTATGTAGCACCACATTGATAATTTAGAAATATGTCTTTGAGCGTGTGTATATGTATAATGTGGCAGTTTAAACTGGAGAGAACTTTTGATACTAAATATTTTTTAATGTTTTTTACAAAGAAAAAACACACTTTTAAAAAAATAATACAAAGTATTTTTTTTTACCTTTGACTTAAGGAGTATTTGAATGACCTATGCATTTATTTGCATCAATTAACTGTACATTTCATACTCAAATAAACTTCAAAAGAAAAAAGATATCATGAATAATGTACTATCATCATTAGCGTTTTATATTTTATGTTTAAGATCCCAAGAAACAAATCATGATTGGTAGATCACCATTGATTACTGTGTTCTGTATTTCAGGCCACAATAAGAGATGGCACGAGGCTGTAAGAAATTTAAATCAATCCAAGAAAGGTATTTTATAGATAATAAAATTAATGTTTGAAATGTTATCAGTAGATGCATGATTAATATTTATAAATATTTACTTGAATAATACTTTTTTAGAAAACATTTTTTTAAAAAACGCTTTTGACTATCAATCTTTATATGCAAGACGTAAATATAAAGAAATTGATTATAATACGCAGCGCGAGACAATCCTAAAGTACAAAATTTAGTTATGCCTCGTAAATCATCTATTATATAATGCGCTAAGGCGCATTTCCGTCCGTCCGTGTGTGTGAAGCCCCTTTACCACGCAACTCTTGCTAACTTTTTAAAAATTGAAAATATAGACATAAAATCATAATGATTTTGGGTTTAAGATTAACAGAGGTTGTGGTTTTGCGCGCCAAAAAAAAAAACAATTAAGTGGCGTCATGAAGCTTTTATTATATTAATTTATTTAATGTTACTTTTTTTCTTGATTATAATCCGAGTGTGTGAATATGCATGTGTGCGAGTGTGTTTATGTGTATGTGTGTATGTGCGTCTGTGTGTGCGTGTGACTGTGTGTTTGTATTAGTTGTGAAATAACGATTTTTTTCATAGATTGCTAAAAGGGAAATTAAATATTGAAAAGACGTTACCACGTAATCATTTATGTATAGTTAAAATTATGCACTGGATTATGAAAAATTCCATTAATTTTATGAACACAAGTTTCTGCCGATGCTATCTTCGTGGGTACTTTAATAAACGATAACGAGAAGTCATTGAATGGGACTTACAAAACTGTTAATGAGAAGAACAATCTCCAATGATTTTTTCAGAGATTGTTTTACTTTATGTTTAATTTTAGAAGAAATTAGCCATTTAACATTAGTTGGACGATTTCTCGCATGAATTGCCACAATGGAAAATAAACAGTGAAAAGAACTTATAGTCGCTGTGAAATTGCATTATTTATGTTAAAATATTTAATTGGGTAAGATTGAGGCTAATTGGTGCATATTTAATTTTAAAGAAAATGGAACCTTTCTAAACTTTTAAATTGTATTTTGCTATAACAAAATCAGACGAAGATGGCTCGAAGTCACTGTTAAATTACTATAGAAATAAGTGTGAAGAAATTATTTAAGTGCAGACCACATATCAATTTTATATTTTAATATAAGCTTTTATACATCTACGTATATAATCGGATGGACGCAAATTTTATACGGGCTTATAACAAGTCAAAATTACGGAAAATGACATTTCTTAAAGTAGGAAAATTAACACGGAACCGCTTTTGAAGCATTCAACGAGTGATTTAGCATAAAAACAATTGCAAATATTTGTTAGGAGTAAGATGTATTTCTCTTAGGTAATACAAGTAAGTGTTTTAAATCGATTTCAACATAAACTGACATTAAGGAAATTCGTATGGAAAGTAAACGCTCGGGGATTTTAAATAATAAAATGGTAGGTGTAAAAAATTTATACACTGTTGTAAGAGTGGGGTTAAATAGCGGAATTGTAATTTTTATAAAGAGGGGCAACTTTGTGAACTATTTGAGCTATTTCATTTCTTGGGTCATGAGTTTATAATATCGCCGAGCCCTGAATGTTACTATTTTTTAGCCACTGATAATATCCTTTTTGAAAAGATTAAGAAAACCAGCAGTGTAAGATTTTAAGCCCAAACTTTGCGATTCAACGTGTGTTTTTTTTTCATAAATAGACAATATTAAAAAATCTCCCCCTACCCAAACATCCCAATCACATAAGTATTAAACAGCTCAATAGAAATAAATATAATTTGTCCTAATTAAAGGTCATGCATAATATGTAAAGGAATGGATGGTGTGGATTAATTGATAGATGAATGAAAAAGCTTACGTAAAAAAAGACTTACTTCTAGGATAATGCAATATTATGGTACGTGCTATGGTTAAAACTGTAGAGTTGTCTATTGATGCAAGTTTGTGTGTGTGTGGAGGGGAGGGACAATGTGCGTATGTGTGTGTAATTTGGTTATTTCTATGTCTGCTAATGTTGCGCCTCTAACATGACAACCAGTATTTTAAAAAGTATATATACAAACAAAAATAATAATACATTTCTACGGTGTAGATAGAAAGGGGTCGAAACGTCCGGGGTCGAAACGCCTTAGGGCCGAAAAGTCCCTTTGTGGAACTGTCCGGGATCGAATCGCCCCGGGGTCTAATCGACCGGAGTGGAACCTTCATTGGTCGAACAGACCAGAGTCGAAACGACCTGGGGACAAAACGTCCTGTGGTCGAACTGCCAGGGTCGAACCGTCCGGGGTCGAATTATCCGGGGTCGAAGTGTCCAACCACCAAATAGAAAATACTTTTTGCCCAACTAAAGTAAACCACCAGGGTACATTTTCAGCTCAAACCTTGCGATTTAAGGTGTTTCTTTAAAACAAATTAACTCATACATACCTTAATTTAGCATCAATATTCACAAAATTAATATCTTGCCCATAAAAAAAATCCTATTAATTTAACGAAATAGAAATAGTGTTTTGGAGAGTTTTCCCATGAAAAAAGTAATATTAAAACATGCATTTTACTCTAAGAACTAACGAATGATGAAACATCAATTTTGAAAAAAAATTGCATGACATACTCTTTGCGTAAAAACTGTTCTTTAAGGTGTAAATATATCAAGTGTAAAGAAATATCACGGGTAATACGACTTATAAATAAGATCTAGCATAGGAAAGTGCGTGTTATGTCGAAACTACATACTGACAACAACTCATTTTGTGCCAAGCAGTTTAGAGTTTATTAGTTGAATAGTATACAACGGGAATAGAGATTGATATAAAGTGAATTGTTACTGTTAGAAAAAATATGCGGGAATATATAATGAAACACATAAGGAGATTAAGTTCTCACCATTTTATTAAAAAAGCAGCATTGTTCTTATGTTTTTATTCTCTTTAAAGGAACATGTGCCTTGATAACAAAAAAAAATTTTTTTCCTCTCCCCCCAAGCCACAATATTCACAAATATTATCTGGCTAAAATATTCTATTCGTCTTGAATTAATTTCATGCTTAGACTATAAATTAAATGAGTGTTTTCTAAGAACCAAAGGAATCATGTGGAAAGATATTGTTTTCATGTTTTGATTCACCTGAAAAGAAAGTGAGCCTTGCCCGCTAGAATTTTTTAACTGTTGACGACATTTGTTATTCTGTTAGAGTATAAAGCAGCAAGCGTTATTATAGGGGTTTGAGCATGCTGAAAGAAAGCCATCAATCCATCTGAATGGAAGGATGAGGTTGAGCAAGCCAGGGCCCTACATGGGCTGTAGAGCCAAGGATTTTAATGATGATGCTATATTAAAGCAGAAATACCAAAATTGATGGCTAATATTTAAATTAATAATAATTTTTATTTTTTCTCGACACACATATCGTTGTTTTTATTAAGAAGGGGTTTGATTTATCACTACCCTAATTTCCAGATGCGTTTACATTCATATTTAAGGAGAACTTGAGACCCGAAGCCAAACAAAGTTATTCTTATTGTGCCTACCCCGTAGCGTAGCACGGGTATTTTGCTCGTCTTTTATATAATGCTCTTAGGTGCTTATCCGGCCGTGTGAATAGACTATATCCCGTAACTCTTGATTACTTTTTAAAAATTTAAAATATAGACGTAAAATCATACTGATTTTGGTTTTGAGATTTACAGAGCTTGTGGTGTTGCGCGTCGTAAATTAATATATGATTAGACGTCATGGAGCTTTTATTATATTGTGAGGAGTTGGGGCGGTTGGAGCGCTGCGTAAGTTTGGCCTTTGAGGTGCCACTGGACTACCGGGCGAGTTCAGGTGGCCAAAGGTGCGAACTGCGCGCTTGAACCAGAAGACGAAAACTGACCACGGGCAAATAATCTAGCCCAGGTGTCAGGTATGGCAGACCGAGATACTCGGCCGTAAGCTAGATGAAAGGAGCCGACATGGAGAGCGGGTCAGAGACGAGGAATGGAGGGGGATTACTGACCATTACGTCAAACCAACACACCTCATTTTACCTAGGAGTTGTACAAGACGATTGACAGTTGACTTTCGGACGGTTGGGGTTGGGAAGTCTGGGGGCGGAGCCTGGAATGGACGAACGCTCGAACTGACACACGGATAGACAGACACACGGGTAGAGAGACACGCAGGGAGAGAGAGGAGTTATGAAGTAGGAGGCAGAGTTAGATAGAAGCAAGTGTTAGAGAGATGTACGAAGAATGAATGTACAGAAGTTAAGGGATTAAAAGTAATGAAGTGTACATTATGCCTTGTTGTTGAGTGTTTTAAGAATAATTAACCAAGTGTGTGAAGAGCAGAATAACAGTGAGAGTAGATAAGGATAGATAAACATAGAACAATTAGGGATCTTCACAATATTAAATCGGGAAAAGGGAACAATGTAAAAATTACAATAATTATTACTTTTTTTGTTGATAAATTGAGTGTGTGAGTGATAAGGATGTGCGCGAGTGTGTTCATTTGTGTGTGTGTGTGTGTTTAAAAATTCCGTAAGTGTTATGAACACAACATTCCGCCAATGCGTGCTTCGTATTGTGCGCTTAATTAAATGTCAGTTATCTTTTAGCGTAAATATACTTACTTTTTAAAATTCAAATCCCTACAGGGGCTGTCTTTAAAGTACGTCACGCTCCAGAAAGTGTGACAGTTTGTGACAGAGTGGAGGGGTGTGTCCGGCTATGTGTGACGTCAAAGTGTTTTATGTTAAATTTTAATTATTTTGTTAATAAAATATATATTTTTGTACTACAGTTTGACGTACTATAAGGGGGTAGGGTGTCCGAGATTTATGACAGTTTGTGATCGGGGAAGGGGGGTTAAAAATGGTCAAAAATAGCGTGACGTACTTTATGAACGGCCGCGCCTTACTAAAATGATACGTATTAAGACAAAAAAAGAAGTTGTTTTATAAGCTGAAAAAACTTACAATGCAACATTGTAATAATATCTTTTTTTAATCTTTGATGTAAATAGAAAGCAAAATAATCCGTTTATCTCAGAGAAATATCTGCAAATTTAGTGAATTGTTATTTTTCTAAAAAAGAGCGGGAAGCCTTAATGAATGACATAATTATCAAACTTACATTTTATTTAAGTTTTTATACATCTACGTATATAATGTGATGGAGACAAATTGTGTACGGCTTATAAAAACACAAAAATTATATAAAATGAAATTTTAAAATTGAAAAATGCACACGGATCGGCATTTAGAGCATTTAATAAGTGATTTGTCATAAGATCAATTGCAAATATTTGTTAGGTGTAAGATTTTGTTTACCTTATGTGCTTACCTAATACAAATGAGTGTTTTGAATCGATTTCTCTATGAACTGACATCGAGGAAATGTGTATTGGAAGTAATCGCTCAGGGATTTAAATAAGAAAATGGCAAATGTATAGGTTTTAAATACACTGGTATAAGAGTGGGGCTAATAAGTGGACTCGTTATTTTTATAAATGGGGACACCTTTGTGAAATATTTTAAGTGTGCTATTCATTGGTAGGGGCATGAGTTAATAATATTGCCGAATCCTGTGTGGCAACACCACTATTTATTAGTCACTTATATTTTATTTTTTCCAAGCTTAAACTAAACAAGCAAGGTAAATTTAAGCCCAAACATTGTGATTAAAAGTCTGTCTTAAAAAAAAAAATATCCCAAATCCCCCTCAATTCGTCGTTAAACCTTTAGAGATAGTTTGTTCTATATTTAACACCCATGGGGCGGCGAGTGCCCATAGTGTCAATTTATGTTAGCTACTGTATAAATTGATGGATCTTAATTAGGGCTGCGGATATTACCGATTAATTTCTCGATTAATCGGTAAAATTTGTTATCGATTAAAATTATTTTAATCGATAAAATAGTGACTAAAATTAAAGAAATGTTGTTTTGTTTTTTGTTTTTTTTAAATCGATATATTTATAAATAATTAATAATAGTATTTATTTTTATTTTTTTTACGTACAAACTTAAAGGTATTCAGATATAGTAAACTTTAAAATAACCTGTTTTATAAGGACTATGATATAAAAAAACAACAATGTTTTAATTTATTTAACAATAACAAAATTTTAATTCATTGACATTATATTGATCTAGCCTACTTATTGTAAATATATCTCCTAACTATAGTACGTCTTTTAAATTAAATTAAATACTTTACAATTATTTTTTAATGCAATAAAAGGGAATAAAATATGAAGGCAAACGAAAAGGTGAAAAAAAGGTATTATGATGTCCTAGGAATAAAAAATCATAACTTTTGAACCACTTGAGATAAAAAGTTGATCTTTATGTTTTTAGTAATCATTAAACAATGTCTATCCAGCTGTAATACTGTTTTTTAAATTGTCATTGAAGTGCCTCAACTTTAATTAGTTATTTAACTTGTTTTCAGTGCTAACTGTTTTAAAAATAACTTAATGTTATTATCAATAGCATGTTTTTATTACTTCCATTGAAATTTTCAGTTTAGTGACGTCATACATCTTTATTTTTAGCTTTAAAAAAATTATCGATTAATTAATCGGTAATTTTTTCAAAAGTTAACGATTAAATTTAATTTAATAGATAACCGCCCTAATCTTAATCAAAGATAATATATATAATTTATAGAGCCAATAATGAAAACTATAGGGCTCTGGACACTTAATGATCATTCCTTCGCGGCCATGGGCACTAAATGCTATTTTTCTTAAAAACCTAGATGTGTTTATTCCCCATTCGATTATTAATGATCTCGAGAAACATTGACAAATATATCCTATATTGTGCAGATTAAAAATGAAAAGAGTTTCCAACTTTACAGTTTTAAATGAATGGGACCGTAATAAAATTTATTTTGCTAACATGAGCAATATAAAAATAATTGAATGCGTTAGCTACTGTGCATATGAACGGATCTTAACGAAAATGTGTATACACAAACCTGATAGTACATATTAAAAGGCTCTAGGGCACTGAAAAAACATGTTACTATTCATAAATATGTATAACAAAGAACTGTTTATTTGGCATGAATCCTTTGAAATAAAACTTATCACATGATAAAAGAAAATATTAAAGTATCAACAGTTAATCGAATATGCATTTCAATGTACACGTTTTAAGGGTGGTCGGACAATTCGACCCCGGACGATTCGACCCCGGACGGTTCGACCCTGCCAGTTCGACGCCAGGACGTTTCGACGCCAGGTCGTTTCGACCCCGGTCGGTTCGACCCCGGACGGTTCGACCCTGGACAATTCGACCCCGGACAGTTCGACCCCAGGACGTTTCGACCCTAGGGTGTTTCGACCCCGGCCGATTCGACCCCTTTCTTTTTAAGGCATGAAATGTTTGGGTTTAAAAAAATCCATTTTTAATCTTTTTTAAATTAAAAAATAATTAGTTTAAGTTTAATATTATCTCTTTAAAAACAAAAACAGTATGAAATAGTTATTTTTAACGGTTTTTTTAAAATGATATTATGATTGAACAAATAATATAGTTATAAATTAATATGTCTTAAAAATTAAAAATAGAATTAGATGTTATTTTTAATTAGTAATATAAAATAGTACAATATATAAAATAAANAAGTAGGAAATATTATTTTGAGCATTTATTTTCTAATAGGAAAATGGAAAAAAGTATATACACTTACAAAAAGTTGACATACATTGTGAATTCATGATTGTGATAAATGCGCCATTCCTCTCAGGTAGGTCAAGACGTTTATGCGTGTGTATGTTTGTAATGATCGTTCGACACGTTTCTGCAGTTCACAATAACGTTTGCGCCTAGGCTGCTGTGTTTCAGTAACAGCTTGTAATAGAACTGACTTGTTCGAATTGCAGTCCTTCAAAATTCCATCCATAAACTTCCACATTGTTGGATGTTGACAGCTGAAGAGGGATTGCAACCCATGATGCCATCCCTCACAGATGTTGTTTGTTCTAGCAAATCCACTAGCCGCATCACTTATTTTATTCCATGTTGGAATGCTAAACATAGATGGCCCATACTGTTCCGCCCTTCCTCGCACACGGCGTTCACGTATGTATGTGTGCTCAAAGTATGTTATTAATTCTTCCATGCGTTCGATTCGAGGCATGCCATCGACTAGCTCATCAAAGATGTCTGCAACATCTTCTTCGGGAACAAAAGCAAGAGCTGATAGGCATCTTACGAATTCACACAATGTTACATCAGTTTCATAAGCAGCTTTCATCCCCAGCTCTTGTATTTTCCTGAGAACACTTTGCGTCAGATGAAAATAGCAGCCAGTTATTCTTGCTTGAGGAAAAACACCTCGTGGAACATTCATTTCTGCCATTTCAAAATCTGTGAGAATTACCTCAGGTTCTGCTTATGGCATAAAATTTCTCAAGATGGTCATCAATCTACGATTAGTTGCCTGTGTCTTATCAGGCAATAAACAGTAAAGAGCAGAACGTGAATTATAGAGAACTAAGTGACTAAACATTTCTGGTATTTCAAAGTTAGTATCACGAGGTATTGGTGGTAATATCAGACCACCATCTCTTTCACTTGACATTTTTGTTCTGTAACGCCTCAGCGCACGATTGATTGTGTTCTTTTTCGGTAGTGCCATCATAACGTGATCAGGTAAGTTGGAAGTCCCAACACCTTGACTGGTTGACGGTCGTGCAGGGGTTCATTCATTAGTTCTTTCATTTCCCCTAAAGCTTTACGAGCCATTGACGTGGACAGATTTCCTTCATGAGTATGATCGTCAAATGTGTGTAAAACCCTGTCATTAAGCGTCTTTACTCTGGCGTGACACTTCAATGACGTAAACTTGCAACACCTCCAATGTATTTCATTTTTTTTTTGTTTTTCTTATCAAACCAGTATTCATAGTTAGCAAGAATTAAGGATTTTCTCCCTCGTTTCGTCAATCCATATTCCAAAGTATTTTCCATTTTCACACACGTAAATTTCTGAAAAACTGATGTTGAGCAACAAATGTTGAGGAACTAATGTTGAGCAACAAATGTTCCTCTTTTATAATACCACTAAATGCGATGGTCAGAAAAAGGTACGTACATTCTAATCCCCCACACTCCCTATATTTACCTTTCCCATAACTCTCGCCAGCACACAATGTCCTGTGGTCGTCACTTAGTCTGGTCTTCGCAACATACCGCTAAGTGCCGGCCAACTTACAGTCCCTGGTCTCGGTAGACTTCTCTTGATCTCTCCACCCCAAAGTCACGATGTAATCGGACAATAAAAATAGCTTGTGGTCAGAGGGTTCTATGTAAAGGTCACTACATTCTCTAAGCCCCCACTTCCAGTATTAATTTTCATATAACGCTCGCCAAAATACTAGGTATAACTATAACTTAAAGGTCACTCCTCCCTACACTCCTATCCCAAACATACTTTTTTTGGTTCTTTAAATGTGTAATATACTTATATTATATATATACATATATTTTTCAGTCTTTTAAAAGTTTTCAGTGTTATGAAAATAAATGATTTTTCCCCCTAATACAGGGTGACGTCATGTTGAATGGCGAATATCCAGGACGTTAAAACCATTACAAACCCATGACCTTTGCATTTACTTCTGTTTCTTGTGTACGTTAACACTTGCCTGGCAGAAAAACTGATTTTAATAAGACGTACAAAGTTATCTAACGTAAATAAATTTCAATATTTAATATGCCGCATAGCAGACAAAAGCATTCAAGCTGCTGGGCCCTTATGACCTAACTGAACGTTACGTATTGATATTTACCGTCTATTTGAATGTTCAGTTTACCATCGTTTTACTGGAAGCATGCCGTTGTAAAATGAGGTGCATGGGTGGTGGCTAGTTTGTATTATAAAGCGGTCATGATGGCAAAAATAATGCGGCGTTTGAAAGGGTACCAGGGCAGCTTTTACAACAATATTGACAGCACCCTAGGCGAAACGTCTGGATTTCGAACTGTCCGGTGGTTATATAATGAACGACTAGTTACGAAGACGAGACTAAGCGACGACCACAGAACTTGATGAGCTGGCGAGGGTTATTGAGAAGGTAAATAAAGGGAGAATGGGCAGAGATACTGTAGGTGATTGCCCATTTTGCCTTTTTAAATTGTCCAATTACATCGGATCGGGGTTGTGGTGGAATCTGACTTTTTACCTCAGACCGATAGCGTTTTGATCACAGTCATGATTTCGCTTTTAATCTTGACTGGTAATCAGTGTATATTTTTTTTCCAAAATGTCGTAAAATTAACGTTCAGAATAACTTTTTCAGACTGAGTTTTATTTTTAAAGAGATATTATTAAACTAATTCTTTTTAAACCTAAAAATATTTTTAAAATGCAAAAATAAAATAAAAACACAGAATTTTTTTTAAAAAAATTCACGCCTTAAAAAGGAAAGGATCGAATCGTCCGGGGTTGAAACACACTACTGTTTTAATATATATTAGACTTTTATATATTGTACTATTTTAAATTAATTATTTTTAAAAATCTCATTATATTTTTAATTTTTAAGAGCTATTAATATAAATTAGACTATTTTATTTTATACATTGTACTATTTTTAATTATTAAAAATAACATCTCATTCTATTTTTAATTTTTAAGACATATTAATATAAAACTATATTATTTGTTCAATCATACTATCATTTTAAAAAACCGTTAAAAATAACTATTTCCTACTGTTTTTATTTTTAAAGAGATAATATTAAACTTACACTATTTATTTTTAATTAAAATAGAATTAAAAATGAATTTTTAAAAACCAAAACATTTCACGCCTTAAAGAGAAAGGGGTCAAATCGTCCGGGGTCGAAACACCCTAGGGTCGAAACGTCCTGGGGTCGAACTGTCCGGGGTCGAATCGACCGGGGTCGAACCATCCGTGGTCGAACCAACGGGGGTCGAAACGTCCTGGCGTCGAAACGTCCTAAAGTCGAACTGGCAGGGTCGAACCGTCCGGGGTTGAATCGTCCGGGGTCGAAGTGTCCGTAATTCCGTTTTAAGAATCTAAAATAACGCGTTCATTATTTTCAGCTCAGCATCCTTTCCACTTATGTTGGCTTTTAATATTAGGGTTTCGGAAATTGACTACGAATTTCACGATTAATCGGTAATTTTTTTAGTAAAACTTATATAAGTCGTTTTTATAAGGAAAATAATATTAAAAAATAATAATTGTTTTTATTTAACAATAATAAAATTTAAATTCATTGACATTACAATGAACTACTTATATTTAAATATATCTCTTTAAAATACTGCTATATTTATTTATTTTTAATTCAAAACATAAGCTATTGGCATTTTTTGAAATTTTCAGTTTAATTACGTCATAAATTTAATTTATTGTTTTAATTTTTGTTTGATCATTTATGTCCAGTAACAATTTTAATCATTTTTGGTGCGCTGGTTTCTAAAATTAGTATCGTCATCGGGACATAAATTGCAAATTATATATATTTATTTAGTATTTTTGGTGCGCAGCTATCTAAAAATAGTAGTGTGACGGACAGTACAGACGTTACATAACATACATTGAGAATAATACTGAAATATTTAAGGGAAGTAACAAAAAGGGGCAATTAACATTGTGTTTTAATTTCAAGATACGTAGTTCAATATTATTTCAAAAGTATTTAAATTGTGTTATTGTTAATGAAGAGAGAATAATATTAAATTTTTATATTATTTTCCTTATGAAAACAGCTTATTTTAAAGTCTACATTTCATAAAACGTGTTTTTTAATGGAGAAGTTTGTAGGTAAAAAAAAGGGAAGTTATTATTTATAATTAATAATTAAATATTTATTAATAAATAGGACAGTTTGTTTGAAGCATTTTCTGTAATTTTAATCGCTGTTTTATCGATTAAAAAATTTAGATCGATAAAAAAAATTAACAAATTAATCGAGAAATAAATCGTTAATTTCTGCAGCCTTATTAAGTTTACTTTTTCTTTTTTGAAAACTTTTTATATTTCTGCTTAATATATTTTGGAATAGTTAATTTTTATATCTTTCGCTTTTTAGAAAAAAAATTAATAATTGTTCCGATAATTATGTGAGCAACGTTTGTTTCAATCACTTTAAAAAGCTGTTTATGGAATTTTGTGGTGTTAGCGATCATATGTCACTTTAAAATTCCTTAGAGCATAAACACATTTTATAAAAATTTCGCACGTGCAATATTTAGCTGATAAACTCGTTTTTATTTTTTGGAAATGATTCCCTTTGATTTGAAATATCTGGGGTTTTTTTTTTTTTGCTTTTTTTTTTTCCTTTTTTTTTTGCTTTTTTTTCTTCCTTTTTTCTTTCTTAAATGTTTTTAATTAATATCACTGTCAAAGAATCATAATATTTGAAAATAACACCTGTGTCGTAATCTTAACAAACTTAAAATTGTTTTTATTTTGATGTCCAAGCTGAGTCAAATATTATTTTTAAACAAAGAAAACGTGGCATCTAACTAGTGAATAAATATATTAATTTTTCACTTAAATTAATATATGTTTATGTGCACATGTACAAAAGCCTTAACTATCAACTTTCATACATCTGCAAAACCACTTTGTTAGGCAATCTAAAGTGTATTTTTTAAAGCTTACGTAAAGTGCATAAACGATTGGTCAAAGACTGAAATTGTGCAAAGTTTTAACTTCGAAGCCTATGTAGATTTTATTTTGCCTTATGACTGATATATGGGCCAAAATATACCTAGCTTGCTTCATATATATTCAGAAATGATACAAAGTGATTGAACTTAAAAATTAAAAATGAATTTGAAGAAACATTGCTTTTAGGTATTCCCTAAAAAGCACATAGTATTTTATACACCTAACGTTAATAACATTATTCATTTCTACGAATTGTTTGTTTCGTTGCAATAATAATGTTAAAGTTAATTTTAAAACATACTTTAGGTATATTAAATTTAACATTTGCTTATGATTATTTTTTTAAATATGTATTTATACAACATTCATTATTTTCAGTTTCTGTACAGTCTATAGAGGAGTGGCTTCCCCAGGATATGTGTGTAAGTTAATATTGTTTATTTTTTTCATTAGTTGATGTTTGTTACGTTTGGTCTGTATTTGATTTATTATTTTAAATGAATTATTAAATAAACTGAGGCTAAACACCACATAAAGATCATAAAAAATAAAAAGGTTTTTTGGGGGAAATCAAAATGAATTCATAAATATAAATGTGTGTGTGTGTATATATATATATATATCCCGCACTTTTAATTGCCCTAGTGTGCGCTCCGACAACTTTTAGTCGCTTAGCAAGAAATACATGTCTTTCTTTCAAACGTGGTTGTAATGAAGCCAGGTGTTTTCTCAACCCGTAAACACACACTCCAGCCTGAGCATTGGCCTCTATTCGACCCTTACATGCCAACCCATTGCTTTCATAGCAAATGTCTGACGTGACATCCACCCCCATCATTAAAAAAAATGTTTTGTCACAAAACATTTTTAGGTCATTTTGTATTTTTTCAACACTTATAATCAAAGTGTAACGTTTTAAAGTAGTTCATAGCTTGCAGTGCTTCTGCAATCAAATGACAATCATTATTAATTAGTAAGCAACAAAAACAATCTAACTTTTTGTATCACTGTCCCCATGATGTGACTTTTTACGAAGCTCTTCCTGCTCATGTAATAATTATCATCCTATTTCACTTTAACTTCCCCATAGAGGCACACTTCATGTAGCTTTATATTCCCCACAATGGGACGCGTTTGTTATGGAGAACTATTATCCATCCATACCCACCCATATAATTCTTCATCTTAAACATAATCATCATCATAATAATATTCAATATAAACTTCAAATCAACAAAATTCACAAAACATCTTTATAATCATAATTATACAAATCATCGCAACACATTAATCATTAAAGTAATAACTCTCCTAAACTATATATTTTATCATAAACCTTCTCATGGAAAACTCATCGTGAGAATCTATCATCAATATTACATCTTCTTTAATAAAAATGTCCTGAGGTCTCCATGAACAAAATTTCTTACATCATCAAAAAAATTTGTCATGACATCAAAATCACCTCATCAGCACATATCATAATAATATTGTCATGAACCTTAGAAATATCTCAACGTATATCAAAATACTGGCACGAGGTCACCTGGACCGTAAAATTAATTCCTAAAAAATACCTGATCACAATTATCATAGTCTTCAAAACGAATCACATACTTAGTTCTCACTATACTGCTCGAATCATATTCAGTGTTCTCTCTACCATTGACCACACAAAATCTGGCCTAGAAATCAGCCTTCATTTGACCCTAACGCGTCATCCTATTGCTTTCATAGCAAATGTCTCACGTGAGAACACCCTCTAGTTACGCCTCCGCCATCATGTTTGATTAGCAAATCAAAATTCTTGTTATGAAGAGAAACGTTAAATATCGATAAATAAGAACGGAAACTCTTGAATGCAGTGCAGAATATCATGTTAATATGACAGTTTTAAAATCCTTGCCATTGCCATAATATAATCTTTTATGTCCTTTCAATGAATACAAATTTGAATGGAAAGCTGCAAAAGATTGCGTGTAATGGTCTTATGTTGAGTGGAAACAAAAACCATATTATACGATCTTTTTAATCAATTAATGTAAATTAATTTCTAAGAGAGAATAACAAGATTAGGCACAAACTTTGTATCTTTGAGAAGTTTCCGTTTTACCAGAATTAAAAAATAATTGTATATTGTTCTTTTCTTTTCTTTTCTTTCTATCGTTGCGTAAATATTTTCTTTATATAGTGTGTCTTAATTAGTTAAATATATTGTATGCTTCTTCTCTTTTTAAATAATTTATTGTATAATAGAGTTATAAGCAAAAACTTTTACAGATCCATTAGTTAAATAATAACGTTTTTATTATACTTTCTTTTATGTATTTTGTATGTTTTATAAAGGCCTTATTGCAGTCCTATACCATATGATGTCTTAGATTTTTAAAAATAAAACTATTTAAATTTAATAGTAGCTTTTCTAAGGGATTAATGTACTTTGGCTTTAATAATAGCAATGTATCATTGGAATATTATATCTTCAATAATTGTAATTAAGGTATGCTATATTTGAATTTTGTAATTAGATAATTACATGTTGGTTGGAAATTTACTTTACAATTATTTAAGCTACACACTAATTGTTTTTGTGGGTATAATATTATATATATATANATATACTAGTAATTTACTCGCGCTTTGCTGCGGAATTAGGGTTTCAGTTAGCGTTGCGAACCCGCGTAACACCAATTAAAAACACCATTTGAGTTTAATCTGAATGAAGATGGATATACTAAATATATTAACTTCAACCATTCAGGCTCCTACGTACACAAGAACTTGGAGATTTTAAGATGCGTCTTTTTTTATAAACCTCATGTTAGGAAAAAACCTATATTTCGACAATCGTCACCTTAGTGAGAGGTAATTTAATCTTACTATTGCGGGAAGGAATGGGGGGGGGGGTACTCAACAATTTCCCAAAGATTCAAGCTTCTACCTACACGGAAACTTGGAGAATTAGCGATGATTCAGTTTCATATCGCCCATTTTAGGGGGGGGGGTAAGGTTTGGCAGCCCATGAGTGGAAATTTTTAAAATTATATAATTATTTTTCCTTGTCTACCTACACGGGAAGTAAAAGAATTATAGATTTTCAATTATTTATATTTCATATCAGAAAAAAAAAGTTTTTGGCGCCCCGGCCTACATGAGTGTGTATTTAGAAATTATTTTACACCAACTTTCGTTGTGAGAGGGTACTTAACAATTTTCCCAAAGTTTCATGCTCCTACCTGCACGGAAATTTGGAGAATTGATGAGTCGGTTTCAATATAAGAAAAACTATATTTGGGCCCCCGTCCCCCATGAGAAGGAGTTGTAACATTATTTTTAGCAAATTTACGTCTGGAGCGTGTACACATTTCTTTTCCAGTTTTATGATTCTACCTATACGGGAAAAAGGAGAATTAGGGATTTCAATTTTTATATAGCTCATATATGGAAAAAGATTTTGGGGCCTTGGCCCCCAATAGTAGTAAATTTTTTTTCAAATTATCGTAAGAAACATGTAATCAAAACATTTCCAAAATTTCATGCTTCTACCTACAAGGGAAATAAGAAAATTTGTTATTTTGAATTTTTATAAAGCCATTATAAGGAGGAGAAAAATCTTTTGGGTCCCCGGCCTCACATGAGCGAGATTTTTAAAATTCTTTTTCAACTGTTATTGTCATGAGGGGGTACCCAACAACTTCCCAAAATTTCATGCTCCTACCTGCACGGAAAATTGGAGAATTAGTGATCAGTCGGTTTTTAATATAAGAAAAGCTTTATTTGGGCTCCCGGCGCCCCTAAGGAGGGAATTTTTAAAAAACATGTGGCTAACTTTTGCCGAAAGCGTGTGCTTAAAACATTTCCAAAGCTTCATGCTTCTACCTTTACGGGAAATAGGAGAATTGGTCATTTTTCATTTTTTTTAGCTAATGTAAGGAAAAAAAAACGTTTTATGGGCCCCGGCTCCAATGAGTCGGAATTTTTTTTTCAAATTATCGTCGAGAGCACTTACTTAAAAAATTCCAAAGTTTTATACTTCTACGTACACGGGAAATAGGAAAATTTGTGATTTTCCAATTTTTAAAGAGCCCATATAAGGAAAAGACTTTTTGGGTCCCCGGCCCCACATGATCAAGATTTTTAAAATTCTTTTTCACCAATGTGCGCCGATAGTGGGTACCCAACAACTTCCCAAAGTTTCATGCTTCTACCTACACAGGAAGTTGAAGAATTAAAATGTTAGTAAAAACAGTTTTTGGGCCCCTTGCCCCCACATGAGTGAGATTTTTAAAATTCTTTTACGCCAATTTACTTAATGAGGGGGTACCAAACAATTTCCCAAAGTTTCTTGCTTCTACCTACACGGAAAGAGGAAAATTGGTGACTTTCAATCTTTATAAAGCCCATATAAGGAAATAATTTTTTGGGACCCCGGCCCCACATGAACGAGATTTTTAAAATCTTTTTTTTATTATTAATTTGCGTCAATAGTGGGTACCCAATAACATCCCAAAGTTTCATGCTTCTACCTACGCGGGAAGTTAAAGAATTAGTGCTTTGGTAACAACAGTTTTTGGGCCCCCTGCCCCACGTGAGCGAGATTTTAAAAATTCTTTTTCGACAATTTTCGTCGCGAGAGGTTACCCAACAACTTTCCAAAGTTTCATGCTTCTAGTTACACGGAAATAAAAATATTAGTGACCTTAAATTTTTATAGAGCACATTTAAGGAAATAATTTTTTGGGCCCTCGGCCCCACATGAGCGATATTTTAAAAATTATTTTTAGCCACTTTTCGTTGTTAGTAAGTACCCAACAATTTCCCAAAGTTTCATGCTTCTACCTACACGTAAAGTTGAAAAATTAGTGATGCAGAAAAAAAAGTATTTGGGCCCCCAGCCCAACATGAGTGAGATTTTAAAAATTCTTTTACGCCAATTTTCGTCGTGAGAGGGTACCCAATAAATTCCCAAAGTTTCATGCTTCTACCTACACGGGAACTTGGAGAATTAGTGATGAATCAGTGAGTCAGTCATTCAGTCAGTCAGGGCTTTCCCTTTTTTTAGTATAGATATATATATATACGCCGTGTAAAGGCTTAATTTTCCTACAGATTTAATAATTTGGGACTAAAACAGTGGTATGAAAAACCCCACAATTGCACTACTGAAAAAATGCCAAAATTTCGCATGGCGCACCCAACTGTCACTCTCTCTCTCTCTCTCTCTCTCTCTCTCTCTCCACTTCCTTTCCTGCTTCCTCCTCACTCCATCTCGGTGCAACGCACATGGTGCGGCCTGGTGTGGGTGTGCACATTTAAGCATCCACACTGCTACATATATATATATATATTGTGTATTTATGTGTGTGTGTATACCTTTGTAAGTATTGTATAGTTAAATATCATGTTTGATTTCAAATTCCTCAACAGAGTCAGTATAGATTAATCTTTACAAACAATGGTTTCGAGAACACTTTATTGATTAAGGGTATTACCGAAGATGAATTGATATCAATAGGAGTTCACAAAAGAGGTCATGTGGATTCAATTCTAGCAATGGCCAACAACCTGCCTTCTTTTGATCTAAGCTATGAAATTCCAGTAGGTTTATGAAAATACTAAATTTAATGTCATTATCTTGAAGTTAAAATAATATTTATTAATACTTTTTGTGGTTAAGTAACAATTAGGCTTGTATTGTTTTGTTTTGTTTTTTGTTTGTTTGTTTGTTTGTTTGTTTGTTTGTTTGTTTGTTTGTTTTAATAATTGTTTTTTTAATTGCGGACAGGGATTTTATCATGATTAATTTATTGCTTTAAATTATGATCACTTTAATCTCTAATTCATGTGTTTACAGAATAATGTGAATAACTGGCTTGATAAAATAGGACTCTCCCAATACAAGGCTAACTTTGAAAGCACACATTCAGTGTTACATTTGAAGCGCTTTGATAAAAAAGCCATACAAGATAAACTAAAAATATTTAAATACGGTAAGAACATAAAACAATCTTACACATAATTAACTTTAGAATATATTATCTAATTTTAGTCATAGGGTTTTCCTATCTCTATGTGTTTAGACGTATTTAATCATTTTTTATAGAAATTAAGTAATAGAAGATTTATTTCAACAAGACAGAATATTTTTTATGACTTAAAATAAAAACAATAAATTAATAAATCACAAATATAATTGTCAGGGCAAGATTTTAAATATAAATTAACGCATTCGATATTAAGGTAACAAACCGAAATAATTCATCTGATTTTTTATTTTATTTTAGCAATTACATGAACATTTAGCTTCGATAATAAAATAAATTAAGGGTTAAATTGAGGACATACAAAGCAGCTTATTTGGAATCATTATTGCTATTAGATTACGGATAACACTTTTACATAGACCATATCGTTTCCTGTGGCTGAGATGTTTCCTCATTTTTTAAAAGAGAAGAATAAAGGACTTCTTTTTAGGCCACTTTTTAATTAAGAGTGTTTTATTTTGAGACAGTATCTAACTAAAAATATTACTGTTATCGGCAAATAAAGTCATTTACATTTTTCGTATGACTAATGGTCATAACTCATTTGAAAATAGCGAAAGTCATGGATTCCATTAATCATGATCCTAAAAGGGATATTTTCTAGCTCGTCCAGATATTTTATTGTTTTAATTTTTAAAAAAAAATAAATATTAAATTATTAGGATTTTTTTAGAAGTGATAATTTTTCCGTGCGGTGCTTACATAGAAATTGGCTTTTCGCTGCCAATCAAATTAAGAATTCCGTCTTCTGTTTCTCAACCACATTTCCACAATGCTGCTCTTGTTTTCAGTGTTAGTAAGGGCTTCTTTTACACTCTTGCGAGTTCCCTATGCGATATCTACGTTATAGCGAAATAAAAACATTTACCCGAATGTAAAACAATATTTTAGAAAAAAAAAGGATGACTTGTTTAAATAAGTTCATTTACAAAAATATGCAAATTTACAAACTAAACTTAGTTAATTAGGCTATTTTATAGCAATACTAAATATTAAATATTATTATAAGATAATAGTAGTCATAGTCTTTGTAATTATAGTCAAGTAGTAATAATTAGTAGTGATTCATGTGATAAAAATACTGTGATAAACTAAAGACATTATAATTAACTGCACCTACTTAGTAACAGTGATGTCAGCTGTTGGATTCTCAATGCATAGAACAATCATAATCAGTCGTACTGCAAGGGAAACGAAAAAATATCGACTAGCTGAGTTTTCGAGTTAGTGAAAATAGTGTAAAAAGCGCATCTTAATCAAAGATAATGTCATATTAAGGGGAGTGGTTCAGCCAAAAAGGCAAGAATTCTTGGCAGGAATGGAAGGCAATTTTCATTGGTGTATGTAATGGAGGCATTGCCCCCCTCCACTGACACACATTTTAGAAAAAGTGTAATACTTTTTTAACAATAAAAATTAACTAAATTCTCTGCAAGTATTACATTGAAGATAGTGTATACATATCAACATAACAAAATAAATTTATCTGCAAGTTTAACCTATTACAGCACTTATTGTTCTAAAGAAAGGTTCTATGTCATTTTAAGCAAAAATACGTCGCTCTTATATATTTAGGTGTCTTCGATGATTACTTTATAATAATAATAATAATAAAATGATAATTTATATAGCTCTGTATCCCAGCAAGGAGCCAGGCTCACGGCGCTTTACTTTTAAATAAAAATACATATATCAATAAAAAGAAACATTCATATCATATTAACTACATAATTACAATACGCTATACTCAATACATCAGCTACGTTAATCATTTAAAGAAATGTTGTTTTATTAATTTCGAAAATAAATTTTAAAAAGATGTGTCTTAAGTGCAGTCTTGAATGACTTAGCAGTTGAAATGCTACGGATGTGTAATGGAAGAGAATTCCATTGTTTGGCTGCGCAAAAAGAGAATGACCTTTCCCCAAATGTTTTAGTTCTTGTCTTAGGAACACAGAAAATGCGTGTATCTGCAGAGGAGCGTAGCTGACGACTTGGTGAGTAGACTGACAAAAGTTCAGTAAGATATGAGGGGCATGAGTCAGAAAAGAAGTTGTGACACACAACGGCCAGTTTGTAATCAATGCGGACTTGTATGGGTAGCCAATGAAGTGAGTAAAGTAGCGGAGTAACATTGTCATGTTTTTTTGCCTTTAGAATTAATCTGGCAGCTGAATTTTGAACTCTTTGTAGTGTTTCAATGCATTGTTTTGGCGCACGTGGCAGAAGAGAATTGCGGTAATCCATACGAGCTAGAACAAGAGAATAGACTAGAGTTTTTTTTGCACTACCCGTTAAGTAATGACGGATTGAACTGATCTGACGAATTGCAGAATATGCAGAGCGACAAATGTGATTGATGAAGTTGTTGGTAGACATGTTGTCAGAAATAATGTAGCCAAGATTCCTAGTCGATGTTGTGAACAGTATATCAGAACTAGCCACCTGAATAGAATTCGGAAGAGTCAAAGTACTGCGGGATTCATTGTTACAGAATAGCAGTGCTTCTGTCTTATTATCATTTAGTTTGAGCTTGTTTAGAGTCATCCAAGACTTTACCTCGCCAATGCACTCCTGCATCAATTGGACAGTGAAGCCAATATCAGACGGATCAGTGTGAGTGTAAAGTTGAGTATCATCTGCAAATGATTGGCTTTTAACTGAATGCTTTTCGAGCAGTAGAAGTAGTGGCCTTGTATACAGCACGAAAAGTACCGTTCCCAAAACGGAGCCTTGAGGCACACCATACACCAAGCCAGCTCTGTAAGAGATACAGTCATCTATTGATACCACTTGTGATCTGTTAGATATATATGATTGAAACCAAGCCAGAACTGAGCCAGAAATCCCAAAATAATTTTGCAGGGTTTTAGCAATGTTTGATGGTCGACGGTGTCAAAAGCAGCACTAAGATTTAAGAGGACCAATCTAGAGATTTTTCCACTGTTTAGTGCGAGTAGGAGATCATTTGTTACCTTTAACAGGGTAGTCTCTGTGCTATGAGAATATCTGTAGGCCGACTGATTGGGACTTAGAAGAGTGTTGTCGTTAAGATAAGAAAAAAGTTGCTTTAAGACAATTTTTTCAATGACCTTAGACATAAATGAAATATTTGATACTGGTCGATAGTCGTTTGAATTATTTTGATCTAACCCTTGCTTTTTCAGCAAGGGTTTTATTACAGCAGATTTACATAACATTGGAAAAGTGCCAGATGTTAGACTCTCATTTACTATATGTGTTATTGTTGGGAGTAAAAGATCTAATGACTCAACAAATAATGGAGTGGGGATTGGATCAAGAGAACATGACGTTAGTTTAGATTTTAGAATAACAGCTTTGACCTCGTTTCCGTAACAGGGTGGAACATTTCAAAGCTAGAACTCACAGCAAAAGAGGGCGATACATTATGTGGGGGTACCATTGCCCTAATTTCAGCAATTGTGTTTGTAAAAAAATTACAAAATATATCTGGTTGCTGATGCAACGGATATACAGAAAGAAGGACCACAGCCTTACTACTCCCTCTGAGATTATTGCATACATGAAAATGCTGCCTACTAGTACTACTTGTGAGTATTGTATTACTATAGTACAAAGTTTTTGCTTGATGTACAATGTTAGTCACACGTCGCTTGGCAGTGGAATAAATTTGCTTGTGAACGATGAGTCTTGATCTCAACCAAGTCTTTTCTGCTATACGCCGATCTTTATTGGCGCGTCGAAGATCATCCTTTATTGATGAATACCAGGTAGCTGTCCGTGTTAACTTGACCTTTTGGCGGGTGACAGGGGCGTGTCTATCCAGCATAGTGCGTAGAGTACTATTCAGCTTATCCAAAGTGGAGCAGAGGTCAGGGGACACCGCCACGCTTAGATCTTGCCGAAAGGCTTCACGGTTCATGCCACGTAGATTGCGAATGTCCTGGAATTTTGTGGATGGAGGAGGGGAAATCAACCTTAGTTCACATATAACACAAAAATGATCCGAGGACAGCTCTTCTGTTATGATTGCAGATTTGACAAGGCAATCGTCAGGTCTGTGCAATACCCAATCAATTATGTGTCCTCGATTGTGTGTAGGTTTATCAATTAGTTGTTGCATGTTGAATGCATGCAATAGCTCCATCATTTTTTCTGTAGATGGATTCTGAGTATCATCAAAATGAAAGTTCATGTCCCCTACTATCATGTAAGTACCAGGCAGAGTGTTGGCATAATCCAAAAGTTCCGGAAATTCCTAATGGAATTTGGCATCTGTTAACTTAATTTTTCCGCTGGGAAAGACACAGTAAATGCACATAAAGTGGATGACACGATGTGGCACTGACAATTTAAGTTGAAATATCTCAAATTATGTGTGCGCAAATTTGAACTCAGTTAAAAATGGGACAGCGTACTTTTGTAGACAACAGCTAGACCTCCTCCTCTAGTGTAACGGGGAAATGATCGAACAGAGTAGCCGAGTGGAGCAAGATCAGCACACTTTCCCTCATCACCACTGTGTCGAAACCAGGTCTCCTGTATAAACATGATGTCAATCTGCCTGTCCATGATGAATTCGCAAACAGCAGTACGTTTGTCACATGGACCAAGTGACTGTGCGTTAAACGATGGGATGCAGAGATTTCTTTCTTTACATTTGAGAGATGTTTTTGCAGGTATATTGTAATAGCATTGATGGCTACCTCCAACAAAATGAAAATCAGAATTTACTCTTTGTTCTGAAATAAGGACAGGGATTCGTCTTTGTTTTCGTCTACCACCACGAGAGTTACGCATCAGTGGAAGGTTTCGGCCAATGCACATATCCTTTAGTATATACACCAGTTCAGATCTTATGCGTGTATGCTTTGTCTTCATGGATAATAGGCACCCGCGTGTGTAGTGTAAAGGTCGCCTACCTGTGTGCTGTCGGGTCTTGCTATTGTCATTGTCCGCTTCACTGGCTTGTCCGAGCGTTGGTGGTACGAACAAAGATGGCTGACCTTGTAGTCGAACAAAAGCGTTGAGTCTCACGAAGAAAAACAGCCATAATACAAATAATCCAACATTTTCAGAAATGAAAACCATAGCTTGCCTGGAACAGGGATCCATAATAAACATCCTGATTCACAAAAAAACACGGAATAAACAGTCCAAAACACAAAAAGTCACAGTTAAAAGAGGAGCTCGATGCTATACGTGCCTATTAGGCGTAGCCTCGTTCTCAAAAAATCACTATCATATAATTAGTTTTTCCTATTGTGATCCTTATAGCAATCAAATTAATTAAATCTTTCGTGACAAAATTTAGTTATGTGAACTGCAATTTACAAATGCTGCGTTTGTGTATTTTTTTCTAATTTTTGCTGTGACCCCTACCTCTTTACTTGCAATTGTAAAGCATTCGCCTTATCCTTGATCATCAAACTTTATTTTATTTAATCAAAATTCAAATAAATCTATAATGATGGTTTTTGCTAAACATTCGCTGTTCTACCTACCATTCGAATTTACATATTCTGTGATCATCATTTTCCAATTACAAAAACCAAATACCAAATGATTACGAAGAATTATATCTCCAGATAAAGACGAAACTCTAAGAGGTCATAAAATTTACGAGAATTAGTTTTTTCTATGAAGTGCTAAATGATGTTTGTCACAAAATAGGATTGTAGAATTGATAGCTCCAGTTTGTTGCAATTAATATTGTCAATATTTTCAATTGAGTTTTTGATACCGATCATAGACTTATGACATTAATTATTGAAGATCTCCATTACAATTATATGCAAATGAAGAAAGACTCCATGTAATCAAATTTTAAAAAAAAATTATGTTGGAATTGAAACTTTTTTTTTTATCCAAGACTACTTTGTTTTTAAAAAATGGCGGAATTGTTGGTAAGGTTCTAAAACAATTTTTAAACAACATTTTCGTATCCCCCATTTAAATTGGAAATAAACATGCAGATGAACTTTATATATCATTTGTAGTTTCATATGATTGTTAAATATTTTTTTTATCTTGCATGGCGTTTGTTATTGCTTCCAAAATTCATAAGCATATTTTGTTACAGCTTATGTGACGATTTATAAAATAGTGTGTATTATTTATTTTTCAGGTCACGTCAAAAGATTGCTGTATGCGATTAGTAGAATAGGTCAACCGACAGCAGGTATGTCATAACCCTCTATGTCCGTAATTTAGTAAAGTAATAACATGCCTTTCAATTGTTATATTTTTATTCTTTATATATATATATATA
>MUZC01004646.1:1398185-1419430 GCA_002072015.1 Radix auricularia | reverse complement strand
ATATATATATATATTTATTTATATATATATATGTATTTAATAACAATATGTTCATGAAAATGTATTTGATCACCATTTGGCCCCTGGCTCTGAAGGCTCGGCTTCCCAAAGGGTGGATCAAGACAGACGAGAATAGAAACCACCCTCATGTATATTATTTCTATCTCAGTCTGGTTTCTAGGCACCCGCCTGTACTGCGAGATAACCTCACCTCCAGACAGCAACCGCCCTAACGAAGTGTCGACATACCTGGATCAGGAGCTGGACTCACCGCTAACCACGCGACTTGAGACCAACCCCAAACCCACAATTGGACCAGGAGCTGGACTCACCGCTATCCACGTGACTTGCATCCGAACCCCAACCCACAATTGGACCTGGAGCTGAACTCACCGCTATCCACGCGACTTGTATCCAACCCCTACCTCACCCCTGCACCGATCGACAGGACCAGAGGAGGATAACCCATCATTACCAGCTTACTCCTAGCGTAACGCTGAAGCCAACCTCACTGGTTGATGCGTGCACATTATAGTTGTAGAAGCCGGTTATTCACACAATTCGTGATCAACGAAGTCAACTGGAACCATAGGTAAAGCAGCCAACAAG
Source organism: Radix auricularia (assembly GCA_002072015.1). Classification (NCBI taxonomy): domain Eukaryota; kingdom Metazoa; phylum Mollusca; class Gastropoda; family Lymnaeidae; genus Radix; species Radix auricularia. Next base: position 1,418,821 of record MUZC01004646.1, on the reverse strand, counting down.
AAGCCAACCGCACTGGTTGATGCCTACACATCACCTGTGTAGAAGCTGGTTAATCACACAATCCGTGATCACCGAAGTCACCTGGAACCAAAGGTGAAGCAGCCCATAGGACAGAATTGCTGAACCAACCACTCACGGAGCGGGGCAGTCCTTCCTAAAAATTTAAGTATTAACCATATAACTATAATATTGATTGGCTTAAGCCTAGTGATGAATTTTGGCCATAACGGAACTTGTTTCCGCTCATTGTAATTATTGTATAATAAATTATTGTTACAATTTCACCATCTTGTTGTTGATCATCGTATTGTGAGAGATCACTAAAGTATGCTCGTGTAGGCAGGGAGAGAATAAATTAAATAATATACCCCTAGAAAACTTGTCAAACAATATTCACATCTTTCTCGCCACAAATAGCCTAAAAACATTTACGTTAAAAATGTTGAAGTAAGTGATAAGCTTACAAAATTATTAAGGAACGTTTTAAATGTATTAACGTTCCACGTTTCCTTTGTCCATGTTTGACTGTTCAAAATTTGGGAAACAAGATGACACTCATTTCATACACACACACACACACACACACACACACACACACACACACACACAAACACAACAGCGCATGTAATCAATAAAAAAAGCCCACCTCTAAGCTACACCTTCAACCTTTTGGGCTCTAGGGTAATTGACTTTATACCTAACTTATTCCACGGCACACGAATTTCAAACTAGCTAAACGTGCGCTTCACCTAAACCCATATATCTACGGTACTGTTATCTGAGCTACAGGCTACGCAATAAAGTTAACGTATTGGTAGACTCCAAACCTAGCGACAACACTCATTGTTTAAACGTGTGACCTAATTTTTGTGTGTCTAAATTTTAGCATGTGCCGTGTTTCTTGAGAACACAAAAAGAAATCGAATTTAAAAGCTTTATTTTTTTTTTTTTTTTAAAGTAAACATTAACTTTTTAAAAAATACAAACATTGGCTACTTGGATTTGTTAATGTTTTTTGTTGCTGTAATGTAGTAAACGCTACGGGTAGAAGATTGGTGATATTTTTAAATTATTATTACGCACAAATAGAAATAGCAACTTTCGTTTAAATCCTAACTAGTGTTACAAACGTAAAGAAAGACTTCGACGCAACGTTCTCGTATTAATTAATCATTTTTATATTTCAGTTAATTTGTCTTTTATTCTTTTTTTAATAACTCTGGGCAATTATCAAACTCTAAATATGTTTCTTTAAGGGCATAAACCCTCTTAACCCACAAATAGCTACGCCCCTGACTAAGATTATTATTGTTGAATTCCAAATAATCATACAGAATTGCATGTAGAACAAATACAAATTATGTTGCAAGTCATAAAGTTTAATGAAACAATTGTTTATAATTTCAAAAAATTAAGAGGAGGGTTTATTTTAAGAGAGGAGACTTCATTTTAAAACTATTACTCCGGGGTGAAATTGTTTTAAAATAAACTCTCCGGGGGAGACTTTATTTTGGGGGATACTTTATTTCGTGACACCGGCTTTAGGCCAAGGCAAACTAGGCAGCCGCCTAATGCCTCTGATTAGTCTCATCATTAGCGGGGTCTTAGCACAAGAATCTTTCCATATTCGTTTTTCCATATTATTTAAAAATAACTATGTTGAAATTTTGGTTAATTACTAGAAATTGTATCAATTAATAACACATCGAAGTCAATATAAACAATTTTCTATTGATGAACTTTGAACTTTAATTTGTAATAATTTACATGTGACATGGAGATAGCGTAATAATACAAAAATATTGCATGTGTTTGATGGAGCCACGATTGTTTGCGAGCATTTGACGTGTAGTCCGACTCTAAAGGAATTTTTAATTACAAAAGATAAACAAAACTATTCACCCCGTGTGCTTTTTATCAATTAAAACAAGTTGACGGCATATACTTAATTGTAAAATCTTTTTCTTGTTATGATTTTTAATTGAAACTTTTGATACTTCCTCCTTGTTCCTCTGTCCTTTATTACTAAGTAGTTTTCGGCAATCATTTTTTCCAATCATTTGACATGTCGTTTCCAATGTAATATCTACTCAATTTTGGGGTTATCGAATGTAATGTATAATATAAATATTTAGAAGTACTTCTTTTTTTTTTCTTATGATACTGATGAAGGCATGTGCCCAAACTTAAAATTGAAGTTATTAATTTTAATAAGATGCTGCCATTTTTAATGTATCTTGTAAGTTATTGAAAAATTTTATATAAGTTCTGTTAATATCAAAATAAAGAAATGTTTATTTAAATGTAGTTTTCATATTGAAGTTATGAAAAACACAAAAATGTGTATCATACGCCATTCTCTATATATTGACATAGAAAGGAAAGCAGCGTGAGATATTAATGTCTTTATTTTTTAAAGAATTTATATTTTCAAATTTCTTCAAGACAAACATAATTTTGTAAATATATAGCTTTTAAACTCGACCTTGGTTATCTCGTTAACCCTATTATGTCGACGCTTTTGAAGTGGAACCGCCTACTTCTCTCTCTCAAAGCATTTTCTCATCGGTTATGTTGCATTTTGCTGTCACCTAATACTAATATCTCAAGTACAACAGACAGCCAATTAGCCACTTAACGTCGGTTAACACGATTATCGATTAATCGATAGAGGAAAACGCCCGTTAAACTATCAGGTCCTTTTTGCCATTACATTTTTCAGAACCAAGAAGGAGAAGGTATCGAATGTCCACCTCACGAGGTCGGCTGGTGACGTGCAACCCGCTTGCGTTCAACTCTCTGCGATGTATTACTAAATCATTCATTAGCGAACTCCACTTACAGTGATACCGTGTTTTTTTATATTATTTTTAGAAAAGAATACTATTATTAAGAAAACGCTCTGATTTCACCTCACTCTCGCTTTGGCTGCGGAATTCTGCCGTAAGACTAAAAGTTAACTCTGGTAATTAGCTAATATATCGACTAAATGAAGTAAAGTTTAATCGGTATGAATTAAAATGATGAACAGTTGGTGCACATATGCCTTTAGTTGTTAGCAAACATGTATGTTTAAGTTGTGTAAAAAAAACAATTAGAAAAATAATAAAAAATTTCCACACATGGGTGGCCGGGGGACCTAAAAATTTTTATCCTAAAATGGGCTACATAAAACTAAATCAACAAAAATTCCCCAAGCTTCCGTGTACGTAGAAGCTTGAAGCTTTGGGAAGTTGTTGAGTACACTCCCGCTATGTTAAGAGGCAAAAAATATTAAATCCTTTCTCATTTGGAGGACAAGTGCCTAAATATAGATTTTTTCTCATATTGAGCTTTATAAAAAAAAACGCATTTTCAATAACTGAAATCCTAATTTACCGCAGCTAAGCGCGGGTAAATTGCTAGTATATATATATANTATATATATGAAAAATAAAACAATTCAACCCGTGTGCTTTTTATCAATTAAAACAAGTTGACAGCATATACTTAGTTGTAAAATCTTTTTCGTGTTATGATTTTGAATTGAAACTTTTGATACTTCATCCTTGTTCCTCTGTCCTTTATCCTTTATTAATAAGTAGTTTTGGCAATCATTTTTTTCCAATCATTTGACATTTCGTTTCCAATGTAATATCTACTCAATTTTGGGGTTATCGAATGTAATGTATAATATAAATATTTAGAAGTATTTCTACTTTTATATATTTTTATAATTAAAGAAGAAAATAATATTTATAATTAATAAGTAATATTTTTATTTAAAAAAATGAATAAAGGAAGCAAAGGGATCTTCAGATACAAATGTTCAAAAAGACCCGAATGAACCGAAAAACCAAAACAGTCTACCTAAGGATAGTGATGACACACCAGGTCCATCAAATCAAGCAAACCAAGAAAACCAAAACTCACATCTTGAAAATAATGCAGAGAGTGGAGTTACCCAGGGCCAACAAACCACACATGCTGACGTTCATAGAGAAGAGTCTAAAAACAAATGGGTGAAAAAAAATGAAAACGACAAAAGATTTGCAGACAACATGGCTAACACAGTAAAGGGGAACGTTATCAATACTTCCGAAGACGACAATACTTCTGTAAGTATGCTGTGGGAAAACTTATTTTTAATTTACATGTTAAAATATCTGCTAGACTTATCATCTATACTAATAAAAAAGAAAGCCCTCACGACTGACTGATTCACTCACTCACTCAATCGTCAGTAATTCTCCGAATTCCCGTGTAGGTACAAGCATGAAACTTTGGGAAGTTGTTGGTTAACATCTCGCGACAAAAATTGTCGAAAAAGAATTTTAAAAATCTCGCTCAAGTGGGGCCGGGAGCCAAAACAATTTTTTTCCGAATTGGGCTCTATAAAAATTGAAAATCACCAATTTTCCTATTTGCCTTGTAGGTAGAATCATGAAATTTTGGAAATTTGTTAAGTACTTGCTTCCAATTATAATTGGAAAAAAAATTAAATTTCCCACTCATGGGGGCCGGGGTCCCAAAAATGTTTTTTTCCTTATATGAGCTTGATAAAAATTACCAATTCTCCTATTTCACGTATGGGTAGAAGCATGAAACTTTGGAAATTTTTTGAGTACACGCTCCCGACAAAAATTGGCAAGAAAAATGTTAAAATTCCCTCTCATGGGGGACCAGGGGCTTAAATATACTTTTTCTTATATTGAAAATCGACTAATCCCTAACTCTCTAAATTCCCGTGGAGGGAGAAGCATGAAAGTTTTGGAAGTTGTTGGGAACCTTTTTCTATGAAAATTGGCGAAATTTTTTTTTTTTAAACTCGCTCATCTCCGGCCGGGGGCCCAAAAACATATCTTTCATTATTTGGGCTCTATAAAAATCACCAATTTGCCTATTTCCCGTGTAGGTAGAAGCATCAAACTTTGGAAATTTGTTAAGTACATACTCCCATATATAGTTGAAAAAAAGAGTTAATTTCCCACTAATGGGGGCCAGGGCCCAAAAAACGTTTTTTTCCTTATATGAACTATGTAAAAATTGAAATTCACAAATTTTCATATTTCCCGTATATGTAGAAGCATGAAACTTTGGATATTTTGTTTGAGAACACGCTCCCGACAAAAATTGACAAAAAAGAATGTTAAATTTCCCTCTCAAATGGGACCAGGGGCCCAAATATAGTTTTGCTTATATTAAAAACCAACTCATCACTAATTCTCCGATTTCCCGTGTAGGTAGGAGCATGAAACTTTGGGAATTTGTGAAAGTACCCTCTCACGACAAAATTCGGTGTAAAAGAATTTTTAAATACACATTCATGGGGGCCAGGGCCCCATAAACGTATTTTTTCCTATATGACATTTATAAAAATTCCAAATCTATAAGTCACTTATTGCCCGTGTAGGTAGACACATACAACGTTGGGGAGTTGCTAAATTCACATTCGCGATGGTAGCAGGTTGAAAATATTTCAAATATCCTTTACTGGGGGCCCAAATGTAATTTTTTACAAATATATACTATATAAAAACTGAAAATCACTAATTTTTCCATTTCCCGTGTAGATAGAAGCATGAAACTTTTGTAAATTGTTGAGTACAATCTCCGGACAAAAATTGTCAAACAAGAATGTTATAATTCCCACTAATGGGGGACCGGGGGCCAAAATATAATGTTTCTTATATTATAAACCGACTCATCACTAATTCTCCAATTTTCAATGTAGGTAGGAGCATAAAACTTTGGGAAATAATTACCCTCTCACGTTGAAGTCAGTGTAAACGAATTTTGAAATACACACTTATGGGGGCCGGGGCCCCCAAAATCCTTTTTTTTTCTTATTTGAGATTTATAAAAATTGAATTTGTTATTTCCAGTGTAGGTAGACAAGGAAAAATAATTATATAAATTTTAAAAATTTCCTCTCATGTGTCGCCGGGGGCCGAAAACTTTTTTTCACCTAAAATGGGCTATATAAAACTAATTCTCCAAGTTTCCGTGTAGTTAGAAACTTTAAACTTTTGGAAATTGTTGAGTACCCCCTCCCCCCGCGAGGGGAAGTGGAAAAAATATTAAATCACCTCTCACTAGGGGGATGATTGCCGAAATATATTTTTTTCTCAATATGAGTTAAATAAAAAAGACGCATCTTTAAATCTCCAAGTTCTTGTGTACGTAGGAGCCTCAATGGTTGAAATTAATATATTTAGTATATCCATCTTGATTCAGATTAATATCAATATGTGTTTGGAATTAGTGTTACGCAGGTTCTCAACGCTAACTGAAATCCTAATTTCCGCAGCAAAGCGCGGGTAAATTCCTAGTTAAGAATATAATACTCTAAAAGCATTACAAATTCATTCATTAAAACCACTGAATTACTAAATTTAATGTAAAATATACATGTATAATTTTCGATTAAAAAGCTTTGGTAAATGGTCTTTGTGACTAACTGTTTTAATACTGAAGATGTTAGAATGACAGAACATACCCAACGAAAATCAAATGTTTCTTTTTTTAAAACCTTTTAGGAGTACACAATTTCATTCAGCAGTGAAAAGTTTTAAGACCGATACTTCGTGTTTTTTTAAAATGTTTTTGTTTATATTTAAACTCTAAATCTTTTAGACTGGGCCATGCTTTTTTAAAATTATTATTATTTTTTTAGAATATTTTTTAAAGCCCACTGCATTAGACACAGGCTGTTTGTTATATGTGTCTTTTATTCTAAGTAAAATTAACTTTTCTAATACTTTAGGACCGAGTTTTGTGGAAAATTCTGAATAGGAATATATCATTTAAAAAAGGTTATTATTATTATTTTTTTTAAATTGAAATAATTGAAATCCTTAGTGTATTTTTGTATCTTATCTAAATAACAGTGCTACTTGAAAAATATATCCAAAGTACAAATGTATTGCTCTCAATATAACAAGATAAAAAGAAAAAGTCAAATAGATACAAATTTACTCGACTTTAGGAAAAGTCTTAGCTTAAATTGACCTAAAAAAAAACTTTTACAATTTTTAATTTTGGTAAATTTCACATTAACTCTTGCTAATAAAACTTAAATTCCTGGAGGAAAGAGAAAAGATAATTTTAAACAAAATATCACTTTCAGCTAACACTGACATAAAAAGTTATGGCTTGCACAAAAATCATACTCAGCATAATTTTTTTTTTTTTAAAAAAGACGATAGACATTACATTTTACTTTTAAGTAAAACCAAGTTCTTATACTAAATCGCCTAGAAATATCAGATGGTAATCAATGGTTTGATTAATGTTAAACTTGTTGAGATATCTCTGGATTCAAAGGGTTTTGTAACAAAAGGTGCATTTAAAGTCCTGCATGGTATGCATTTGTTTACTGGGGTGTGTTTTTAAATGTGCGTTGAGATTAGTTTTTCGTGTGAAATGTTAAGGGTCAAATGTTGAAATGAAAATCCGGCCTTCTTAAATGTTAATCAGTAACAAAAGAGTGGGAAGGCGACGTCACATCAGTGTGGAGATCAAATTGTTGTGTAATGTTGGTACATTGGCCGACGTTGTCAACAGAAGGCACCAGAATGTCATCATGTGTGTTTGTGACAGGCAAGAGAACTTCGTAATGGCTATGATCTGAAGGTCCGCTAAATAGCAGGGATACGGAGAGACAATGACCCGGACTGTAAACTCGAGGAAGGCCATGCGGACATTCTCGGAAGTGATTATGATTGTAGATGGAAGTATATGAGACATCGCCACAATATCTTCAGCGCCACCATAAGCGCTGGAAGTATTCATGTAGGCAGCGTATTGTCGAGCTGAAGGTATGACTGTGCTTCTGTGAGTAAGAACAATGGACAGGGCGTTGCCATAGTTATCCCAATGTTCGCAAACAAATCTCACAGCCAGCTTGCGAAGTTCAAGAGCAACAGTTTCATCGATGACATTTTTGCAGAAATATGTGACTGATAGAAATATACAGTTACCTGAAGCAGTAATTTAGACTACATTGAAAAACCTATTGACTCCATGAAATATATGTGCAGAAGTGGCCATGGTTAGGAAACTAGTGGATTACGAAAAAGACGGAAGCAATGAGAGACCTGTTAGCAAAGCAGCCGAAATCGAAGATAACAATGGAAAGGCAATGTGGCTCAGCCGTCTGTAGGAGATACCAAAGTGACTGATAACGCAGGAGTGATGAGGTACAAATTGCTAAGGGTACACCCAGTTACGCATGCTTGGAGAGCGAGTGAGGGTCGCTAAAGTATTCTTTTATGAAAGTAATTGTTCAAGAACATCAGTTTCTCTGCATTATCTGGCAGTAGTCTGCTGCGACGGTCATCATACACTTGTCCAGCTGTTCTGTAAATGCGTTCACTTTGGACATTGCTGGGTGGTGGGCTCAGGTACATTCGAGCAAGTTGTGCAAGAAATGGATATCGGTACTGATTGTCTTTCCACAATACCAGTGGATCTTCTTTGAATGGGATCAGTGGTTCACTGAAGTAAGTGGATACCTCTGTTTTAACAGCAAATGTGTTACTGTCATCAACAATAGGTGTCATTCCTCCTTCTGATATTCTTTACAATGCAGCCCAAATGTCACCTTCACCGCCTGTGGCGCTGTCAGCGGTGGATGTTGAAAGAAGTGAAGTTAATGAAGAAGATGATGGTTGTTCTTATGGATTTTTTCCTGCATCATTGTCAACTGACCATCCTGACTCTGTCTGGGTTGCATGGCGTGTCATTGCGATTGCACTGTTCATCACCTTACTTCTGATGGTGTCATATACTTCATCTGTTTTCAGAAATGCCAACTTAAATGTGGGACCAAGTGCAGTTGCTCAGGTGGCAACCTCATTAGCCAACAGGTGCTCAAACCTTTCTGTGATGGCAGCTATCAGTCTTCATTTCTTTTTACTCCTGAGTCACGGTGGTCAGCGTTCAATGTTAGTTTCAAGCCAAGCACAGCACGAATAACAGAAGATGAAGATGCCTCGATTGCACTGAGTTCACCTGTCAATTTTTTTAGTGGTTCCAACATGTGCTTAACGCTCTCGATCATTGTCCACATGTTGAGAGTCAGTGTCTTGTCTTGCATGCCATCAATTTCAGAAAACATTACAGGCACTTAACTTTTCATCTTAAGCAGACGCTCGATTATTTAATATTTACAATTCCAACGGGTGGCTAGTGGCTACATCTTGGACTGGACGTAAAACTTCAGATTGAAGCTCTCGTTGAATGTCAGCCAGACGCTGTGATGCCAGTGATCAATGTTTAAAGTGACCTATCAATCGACGGCAGACTGCCAGTGCATCAGAGACAACCTTCTGGTCGAATACGTAGTCACGAATGCCAAGTTCAAAAGTGTGCAGTGCAGAACCAATACTGGGAATGTCTGCACAATAAAATGCTTTGATCATGTTAGCTGCATTATCACGTAACCACACCAGACTTTTTAGGTATATTCCATTCAGCCAAAACCCTTTCAAATTTAACAGTAATCAGGTCACCGGTATGCTTACCACTAAACTCCTCACAGTTGAAGACAGCAAACTTTCTCTGCCATTCACTGTCTATCCAATAAAGGCTGTTGTTGTGGTACTTTCGGTCCAGGTGTCGGTTGTAAAAGATATTTTAATGGCAGAGTTAACAGGTGTTTGCACAGTCTCCTTAGCCTTCATGTACATGTCTGGAATAACACGCTCGGTCAGAAGTCGACGAGAATGTAGCTTATATCAGGGTTCAAGGTTTTTATAGTTCTGTATGGAGCCCTTGTCTTTAACAATTGAGTATGGTTGCAAGTCAACTGCAATCATTTCTACCAAACACCTGGTAGCTTGAACTGCGGACGGATGGTCAGCATTCCAAGGGTGGCGTTTAGCCAATATCTCCTCCAATTTTGTCTCTGTAGGTCTAGATTTTGAAATGGAGGAGGCTGTGTTTAATTTTCCTGTCGACTGTGACTGATCTACCTCTGATTCAGAGTTTCGAATTTCACCGCTCTCACGTTCAGCTTGCGCTAACTCGGGACCATAGCGTGAGCGCAAGTGGGTGAATAAAGAAGACGCTGAGTATCTGCGCTCTGTAGCACTACCACGCAAAATCGTGTTGTTACAAAAATTACAAACTGCTTTACTATCGTCAAGAACTTTTACTTTAAAGACATCCCAAACGATACATCATTTCTAAATTTCAACCGCCATTTTTACTTGTTAACAGCAGAATACAGGATGAAAACAAGACACCCTAAACCTCAGAATGAGAATGCGGTTTGGAATGGCGGAACGAAAATTTAAATGTTAGAATAAGTTGTACTGGTGTATGTATGTACTGAACATGTTATTAATCATTACTATATAAATATATTTTCATGTAAACACAAACTAAAACGCTATTATATTTCCATTCATATCTATTCCGAGGTTTAGAAAACTTGGATGAAAAAAAATTCGTGAGAGGGGTGTATCTAAAATACGTTAATGATTAAATACGACGTCTAATATATGGACAGCTGAGCAAGGCTCTGGAGTTTAGTTTTTCATCTGTTTTCTTTATTTCGGGTTTTCGAAAGTCTCTAGGTTTTTAAATTTTAGTTACAGTTTCTACGGCCGTGTTTCATCTGAAAACGGTAATATTTCAAAGTAAAATTCGACGGATTAAAAAAAAACACTTGCGATTCGAATTTGCTCAAAAAACGTCAAAGTTCGAATGTCGTGGGATTCGAATTCAAACTTCGTCACATCCCTTTTTGCAAGCACACAAAATGATACGACAGTTTAACCCCTTCACCAAATCGTACATGCAAATGCACGACATTATCACTCATTTTAACCCTATTGCTGTTGTGCGAATGGCATTCATAGAAAATCCAACTCTGGATATGAGAAGGTAAAATGCGCCATCGTGTCAAACTGATGTTGCTGCTATCCATGTAGGAGAAGATGTGGAAACTCCTGCACAACGCGACATTTGCACATACCCAAGAAGAGATGCTTGCTATCTTATTTCTGTACTCAATATGAACTGTGACCCCATGGCTTATCCACTGCTATTCCTTTACGGAGATCCTCGCTGGCACATACTATTGACCAATGTTGAAGAAAAGCGAACCGCGAACAGAAATCGCGTCACACAACTCCAATTTTATGCTAACATGCCGTCCATGAGACCTGCATTCAGCATCTTGCATTCCAGTGGCAAACTCTTCTAGCAATATTTCATCGACGCACATATAAAAACAGAATGCGCGTTTACATTACATACAAGATTTGCGCGTAGAACAATACAAGGGACTGATGGATGCTATAGCTGCGAAAGCACAAGTCAAGGCAGTCCACATTACATGCAACCGAACTATCAAGACGCGATGGCAATTGTCTGCAATGTGGAAACCCCGACATATTCCTAACATTCACCTGCAAAGCTGTTTGGCCGGAAATCTCTAATGCAATTTCCCATCATAAGCGACCAGAACACGGATAAGATGTCGTTGCCCACGTCTTTCGTATCAAACTGAGAGAGTTCCTAATTGACATTCTGGAGAGGAATATTTTCTAAATTGCTGTCGCATGCATTTTCGTCATTGAGTTCCAAAAACGAGGCTTGCCTCATGTTACATGGTACAAAAACTTCCCAAAGGACTTCGACGCAGAGACTCAAGAAAACTCACAAGGGTAACCCATATACTGGCAGAGACCGAGCACACCTGTCATAGTTGGCAAATATGACATCGACAATCGTTGGATAGTACCTTACAATCCCTGGCTTTCTCAGAAATTCAATGCTCACATTAACGTTGAATTGTGCGCGTTCATTCAATTTATCAACTATCCATACAAGTATGTCTACAGAGGACACGATGCGGCATCCAATGCATTTCATAAGGATACAAACGATGATGTTTTCCAACATGAAGAAATACAAGCTTTCCTTGGTGGTAGATATGTTAGTGCTCCTGAGACTATATGGCGTTTGAAGGATTACAATCTTTCAGAAAAATCGCACGTTTTTACACGATTACCAGTTCATTTGTAAGAGCAAAAAGTCGTCTTCTTTCAAAAGGGTCACGAAGAATGAGCGCTACAAATACACGCCAACAAATACAAAATGCTTTTAGCCTGGTTTTAACTCAACAAGACGGATCTCGAAGCTGTGGAGTTACATTGCACTGATATTTCACAACAGTATACATTCCAAAAATCTTCTGGAAAATTGCAAAAGTGAAATAAAGGAGACACAAAAGGTTTCTGTAGAATGCATGTTGTTGACATTAACGACACCAAACATTACCTCAGGCTTTTCTTTTTCCGTTCAGTAGGCATCACACGTTTCAACCATCTACGAACTTTCAACGCTGTTGAATGAATCACTTTCAAAGAGGCGTGACAACAGTTGGGTCTTCTTAAAGACGACAAGATATGGCATAATACTCTTACAAAGGCATCTCAGATTCGAATGCCACAGTTCTTGCGACAACTTTTCGTTTTCATCTGTGTCTTCGGCGAATCCAAAAATGTTCCACATTTATGGAACACGCATAAACTCTCCCTTTCTGAGGACTTTCTCAAAACAAACTCCAGATGCATCACAGAAATAAATGACATGCACCAACCACATAGGCTCAACCTGCAGAAATTACACCTACCCCTCACTGACATTCTTCCAAGTTTCATTCATCTTCCGTCTTTGACACTCAGGCTGAACACTCCCACGCAAAGATACACTACGACAAACTGAGCATAGAACAAAAGCACGCTGTTAAAACTGCTTTGGACGCTACATACACCGACTCCCATCATAGACATACTTGCTTCTTATTAGAATGGACCCGCAGGAACAGGGAAAACCTTTTGTCTACAAAACCCTGATCCATACCATCAGAGCCAGGGAAGACATTCCTATAACTGTTTCATCTACAGTAATAACTGCAAACATTGTTGCCGGGTGGACATATTGCATATATGATTTTTAGCCCATTTTTGAGAAGTCGAATGCGCTATTGCATCCGTTTTGTCCGTCTGTCCGTCTGTCATCACCCTAGATCTCAGCAACCATATATCCTAGACCCATGATGTATATATGTTTTTTGTATGTCCTGACCTGCCATTTGTGCATCAACACTCAGTTACTCGATCCGTTAAAAAAGCCCGTTAAAACTACCAAAAAACATTGCGAATCGAGAGATAATACTGGCGCAGACAACGGCTGCCATTGCCGGAAGTCTTAGTATTATCAAAAGTTTTTTGTTGACGTCATTAGAATATGTTTAAAAGTTTAGAGAGTTTTACGTCATCATTTGTGGTGACTTCAATCAAGATCTTAGCGGCCCAGGGGCAGAAATTGAAAACTTTTTCGAAACAAGCTTCAACATTCAACTACTTTCACCAAGATTGGCAACCACGATCTATCAAACAACAATTGACGGAGTATTTGGGCGATTAGCTGATTACAATTTAGAATGTTTCATTTATGAGTCCTATTTCAGTGACCACAAACCACTTGTAGTTATATTAAAGAGAAAATAAAAAAATTTATAATGTAAAGAAATTACTTTTAAATTAAAAAAATTTCAGGTATATTCATTACACAAGAAAATTCATAAAAATATGTCTAAATCTAAACACAATTACTGATAACTACATAATGCTGATATCTAACATAAGTACTGATACATAATACGAAAATGCGCTAATACGTCCTGAGTTCCAAAAAGGACCAGGCTTAACATGATTTTTTTAAAATACCGTTTGAACTCACTACTAATGCAATATCAAATCTATCTCCCAACACGCGCAACATATACTGCATTCCAAATTGATATATGGGACAAGGCGCCAATAAAAAATGCATGCGCATTCCAGGCAGTTCAGTTTGTTACGTGATCTAACAGGCGAGACGCAACCATTCGGAAGGAAAACAGGACTATTGTTTCGAGATTTCCGACAAATACTTCCTGTCGTTCGCGTGGCTCCTGACCACTCACAGTCGCCAGCTGCTTTAACAAGCATCCTTTGTGGCCTCACATGTATGTACTTGCACTGAAAACAAACATGAGAGCTATTCCTGACGAACAACATTACGCAAAATGGCTTCTCGATGTTGGAGACGGGCCTATTGGAACACCTGTAGCATTACCTTCCCATTGTCTTCCTGTTCATTCTGATTCCGTTAACTATGCAGCGACCTCGACTTCTCAATTGTCACTGTGGAACAACTCAGTAAGCGAGCTATAATAAGTGTCACAAACGAGGATTCACTGCACCTGAATGAACAAGTATTGAAACATATCCCAACCGTCGAAGTCACTTTCATCAGCGGTGACTCCATCGTCACAGATGCTCCCGCAGATCATTTTCATTCCCTGAAGAATTTCTTAACAGTCTTACAACTTCTGGCATGCCTTCGCATAAACTCAATATAAAAATTGGTACATTCGTCATGCCCCTTAGAAACCTCATGCCAGCAAGATGTCTCTGTAATTGCACTAGACTTACTGTGATAAGCATTATCTGCAATGTACTGGAGTGTAAAAATAACGCAGCTGCTGTTTCATAAATTGTCCTTATTCTTCGGATATCCCTGACTCCATCAGATTCAAGTTTCCCCTTTATCTTTTCGCGTAGACCATTCCCTATTACATTAACCTTTGCCATGACAATAAATAAAGCACAGGGCCAAACGTTTAAAAAGATATTGCTGCGTCTTCCTAAACCTGTTTTCAGTCATGGACAATTGTATAGCTCTCTCTCCAAAGTTCCTTCTTTTCATTCACTCACAGTCATTTGCCCAAACCCACCCCATTTGACTAACTGTATTTTTCAGGAAGTCGTCACCCGTCACTAAACCTTTAGCGGCGAATGCTACGACGCGAGTCGGCTAGTATAGAGATATTTTGTGAAAAATAAATCATTCTAATGAACTTCAATTTAAATACTCGATCTTTTTATTTAACTCATCACATACCAATTTTTTGTTTTCGTGCCAACTGATTCGAAAGCGTGAAATAACATTCACCTACCGTACCCTAAAGCAATTTAGTATATATAATGGAACTGGTAAATATTAATTTAAATTTTATCGTTAACTTTTGAACAAATTAAATATTTATTTAATGAATTAATCGTTAATTTCGATTTAAGCCTATTATCCCGAGGGAAGTAACAAAAACAGGAAACTGTCAATCGTTTTGATTTACTGAGTTATTCCCCTGTCTCATAGAAAGAGAAACATTTTAACTGCTGTTGACTGTTGTTATGTTCCTCAGCGATACAGATCCTGTGACCTGGGCTATTATATTGTTTTTTTCATTATTCTTAATAAAGGGAAAAAATTAAACTTTAATTATGTCTGCGAAAAATAACGATTAATTTATCGAGTAATCGGTAAAAAATTGTATCTATTAAAATTATTTTAATCGATAAAATTTCGATATAAAATTACAGAAAACATGTTTAATTTTTTTTTTTGATTAATATATAAATAATTAGTTATTAAAAATAGGTCTGTTTTTCACGTACAAACTTATCAATAAAAAAATTGTTAAAGAGTAAACTTTAAAATAACCAGTTTTTATAAGGAAAATTATACATAAAAAACATTGTTTTTACTAAATTAACAATCACAAAATTAAAATCCATTGACATTATTTAAATTGAATTATACTAGATCTACTTATATTTATACTAATAAAAGGGACAGCCCTCACTGACTCACTCACTCATTCATCACTAATTCCCCAACTTCCCGTGTAGGTAGAGGCATGAAACTTTAGAAAATTGTTGGTTACCCTCTCACGACGAATAAGAACTTTTTAAATCTCGCTCATAATGGGGCCGGGGGCTTAAAAACTTTTTTTCCTAATTTGAGCTCTATAAAAATTGACAATCATCAATTTTCCTCCTTCCCGAATAGGTAGAGGCATGAAACTTTGGAAATTTTTAAGTACGTGCTACCTACCATAATTGGAGGGAGAAAAAAGTTACATTTGCAACTCATGGGGGCCGGGGCCACAAAAATGTTTTTTTTTCTTCACCTGAGCTTAGAAAAATTGAAAATCACTAATTCAAAAATTTTCCATACAGGTAGAAGCATGAAACTTTGGGAAGTCGTTGGGTACCCTCTCAGGACGAAAAATGGCAAAAAATAATTGAACAAACCTGGTGATTGTGGGGTTTAGGCCCCACATTTTTGTTCCTTTATATGAGCTATATAAAATGGAAAATCACTCATTCTTTTATTAGGGCTGCGGAAATTACCGATTAATTACTCGATTAATCAAAAAGTATTTTATCGATTAAAACTATTTTAATCGATAAAATAGTTATTAAAGAAATGTTTTAAAAAAAATAAAGTTCGATTTTTCAAAAGTTAACGATTAAATTTAATTTAATCGATAACAGCCCTGATATATATATTTTGATAAAGCGCTTATTTTCACTGCGAGTATCAGCAGTTTCTTCTTTACATCCTGGGAGAATACAAAATTGTTGTGTATAACATTGATGTGAGATGACTCAGTCGGGGAACAACATTTCAGCTAGAAATGATTAACTAATTCCAGAATAATCTGATCCTGCTTTCCTGTCAGATTTAATATTTTAGTTGAATGACATGATATGTAAAGGCCTTTCAAATCTTCAGTGGTATGTCGATTAAATTCACATATCAAAGAACTTGGGAACAAATTGGCAATTTTTGTTCATAGGCAGTTGACTCCAATGCAGCCATATATCACACAGTTCTTCTCACTACATTTTTTACAAATAGAAGCTTCAATGAACAAATGCATGGGTCTGTTGCAGATGTCACATACCTGGCTAATGAAGCTCAAAGACTTTTTACTTTATTGACTTAGCAAACTATTGGAAAGGAAATCACACGTTTTTTCCGTACCACTATCTCTCTTGGCACTGAAGATGCTCCAGGCAATCTACACATTGTTCAACTAGAACTAATTAAATATCTGAGTGTTTGTTGGTTAACGTTTCAGAAGTGGTTAGCCTACACCAAGAAGTGGTTAGCCTCTCCGTGGGAGATAAGTAGGGTAGTGGAAGTGACCGTGGCTCCAAACTAATAACCACGGTGCTAACGCCAAACACAAGCACCGGGACCTTTCGTAAAAACGTTAGGATGGGCTTGACCTCAACGTGATGTCCGGTGCTGGGTATGGGAGCAGGCCTATACCCAACAATGCCCGGCTAAGAACGCCGAAGACCGAAAGACTCTCTGGGCGAGGGGCGAGACGCACACGGATCGCCCTAAATTATTTGAAGATTTCTGCCTACTCCCTCTCTTATTCTATGGTTCAATTTTCGTGAAACGCAGGTCCCGGAATGGACCTTATGAACCCCCCTGTTCCAGCGGATGGTGGTACGCTGGTTAAGTTGGTTACCACTCCTCTAGGCGTGATTACGGACGACATGTCACGTCCTATCAGTCAACCGGCGGCTTACCGTATTGGTATAAGTGCGAAGGGCGCTGAACAAACACTTTGGCTAGGTGAATAAGAAGGGCGCCAGATCTGATTTAGCAAAACGATCGACAGAATGCGAAAAGAGGGCTCCAGGAGACAAAGCAGGGCCGTCAATTCGATATTTTCACGGAACCTTTCACGATGACAGAGTTGCAAACTGCACTTGACAAATGCGAAGCTGGTAAAGCACCAGGGCCAGATAAGGTTCACAATGAAATGCTCAAGCATCTGGGAAAGACAGGCCGAATAAAACTACTTAGTTTTATCAACCGAACCTGGACTACAAGCGCACTGCCGTAGCTGTGAAAAAAGGCCCTAATAACCCCCATAAATAAGGAAGGAAAGCCAGGCGAACACCCGTCCAGCTACCAGCCCATTTCCTTCACGTCGTGTGTGGGAAAGGTTGCAGAACGGTTAGTGAACGCACGGCTTTATTGGTACCTCGAGAAAACCAAAAGCATTCCGAAGGCACAGGGTGGGTTCCGCAAGGGTCACAACCCGATGGACCAAGCTCTACACTTAATTCAGACCATGACAAACAAACTCCAGATGAAGAACCACACGGTTGCTGTGTTCTTCGATCTGAAGCAGGCATACGATAAGGTGTGGCGTGGAGGGCTACTTTACAAGCTGCAGCAGTTAGGTGTCACTGCTAAAATGTATAGCTGGATAAAATACTTCCTCACGGACCGAACGATTAAGACACGGCTAGAAGAAGTGCTATCCAGCGAGGCACGACTGGAAATTGGACTCCCACAGAGTTCAGTGCTCATCTGTACATTATTCTTAGCCTACGTTCACGATCTACAAGACATTCTTGAGTCCCAGAATGCCATGTTTTCTAATGATCTGGTGATATGGAGTTCAGAAAAATACGGTGCAACACTGCAGAGCCGACTGCAGAGCGATCTGAAACGTATTGAAAACTACGCCAACCATTGGCACCTAGAAGTCAATACGGAAAAAGCGGTCCATTCCATTTTCACTAATGGACGGAATGCTCTGAAGCATGAGGTGGTACTTCAGATCTGCCGAAAGAGGTTACATTGGGATCGGACACCAATGTACCCAGGTATAAAGCTGGATATATAAATTTTTATAATATTTTAATCGGGCCCCCGAATATCTTAACTTGAAGGAATGTTGCCATGTAAATCTTTCGACGCTCCAGGGATATAAGTTTTAATGTTCAATTTTGTAATGGAAAATATCAAACAGTTTCTAAGTCACGATTTGAAACACTGGTTTTCTTTATATGATCTCTGAACAAACCTTTATCAAGATGCAGTTAAACAAATTCATAGAGTTATTATTCTTTTTAAGAAAAGGGATATACTATATTCAATAAATCAGTTGTTCGCATTAATTTAAGAAATATATTTTGTCGACATCTGCAAAAAGCAAAAACAAGTAAGTTTTTTTTCCAAAACGAATGCAATGTTAAAGCGACATAAAAATCCCTATAAATTATCTTTTTAAGTAAATAGACCAACAATCATTATAATTAAAAAATTGCATAAATCCATATGCTGTGAAAAATTTTAAAATCCTCCATTTGCAGAAAGTGTTCAAATGGGTTGTCAATTGGGTCAATTGCATAACCATTTGACAATTATTGGCAACGATTTCGTTTACCCGTAACTGCTTTAAAATATTGACTGAGTTCAGACTTATTTGTGCGCAGAGAAAAATCGCTCTAAAGTGTTAACGAAAAACTGAGAAAATAAGTTAAATCAGAGACTGTTGAGAACTGTATTTCTTATCTTATATGTTACAGACGCTCCTTCTGTACAGAAGATTATTGCGTCCTACGTATTTCTATGGTTTGTGTTTAGTCCTGTATTCTTACTAGAGTTTTAAAAGATGATAAAGTGGTGGCTTTCCTGGTTTCTTCAGGCAACCCATTCCACGCCCGAATACCGGACGGAAAGAAAGAAAACTTGTATGTGTTTGTTTTTGCATATGGAATAAGAAAGGTGTTTTTATCTTTATGTCTATTTGAGGGTTGTATTAGGTTATCTTTGTGTTGTATTTCTAAATTAGAATTAATTGCCTTATGTATAATTACTAATTTACTCTTGGTTCTTCTATCCTCTAGTGTTTCAAGGTTTAATGATTTAACTAATGGTGTTACTCTTGTCAGTTTTGAATATTCTCCAGTAATGAATCTGGCAGCTCTTTTTTGTATTTGTTCTAACTTATCAATATTTTCTTTGGTGGATGGGTCCCATACTGAAGATGCATATTCTAGTATAGGTCTCACCAGGGTGAGATAGCATTTTAGCTTTATATCTTTGTTACATTTGTAAAAGTTTCTTTTTATAAAGCCTAAGGTTTTGTTTGATTTTTTAATAACTTCATTGACATGGGGATTCCAAGATAATTTCTCATTTATTATGACTCCTAAGTATTTCGCATCTTTAGTTTGGGTTAGTTCTTTTCCATGAATGAAATATTTTGAATTTATTTGTTTCTTTTTCTTTGTTACTCTTAGCAGTTGACATTTTTCTGGGTGGAAGGACATACTCCAGTTAGTTTCCCATTTTATTAATTCATCTAAGTCTTTTTGTAAAATTTTGCTATCTTGTTCTGACTTGATTGTTCTATAGATTATACAATCATCAGCAAATAACCTAACTTTAGTTCCTGTTGAGATATTGTTGGGTAAGTCATTTATATAAATTAAAAATAGTAAGGGACCTAGGACAGTTCCTTGTGGAACTCCTGAGTTAACCTTTATTGGTGTAGATTTAGAACCATTAATTATTACAGTTTGCTCCCTACCCAATAGGAAATCTTGGATCCAGTGATGTAAGGGACCTGAGATTCCAAAGTATTTAAGTTTTTTGAGTAAACTAAGGTGGTGAACTTTGTCGAATGCTTTTGAGAAGTCTAGTAATATTGTATCTATTTGATCATTATTATCTAAGCCTTTTGATAGATCATCTATTAGGCCTATCAATTGTGTTTCACATGATCTGTTCTTTCTAAAGCCATGTTGGTGTGGGCATAGGGCATTATATTTGTCAAGGTGGTTAACTATTCTGCTATATATTATGTGTTCCAGTAATTTACATGTGATACTAGTAAGTGATACAGGTCTGTAATTACCAGGGTCTGACTTATCACCTTTCTTAAAGAGCGGCGTTACATAGGCTAATTTCCAATCCTCGGGCACTTT
>MUZC01004646.1:1378675-1389381 GCA_002072015.1 Radix auricularia | reverse complement strand
GAAATTGTCTTTGATAGTTTTAAATTTAGTATATTGAAATCAAATACTAATAATATATTATCTGCTTTAGATAGCTTGAACATAAGAGAAACCAAATTAAGAACTATTTAAATGTATTTTTAGCTTATTATTTAAAACATTTAATTTTATTTGTTTTTAAAGAAATAAATCAAATTGCGTTTGTATTGCTTTTAGTTTTGTTCTTAATCTTATATGGTTGACATTTTTGTTTCCGTTTTCATTATATCACAAAAATTTAAAATAAATAAAAAATATCTCATTCGTTATTTAACTTGAACTTGAACCGTCCCTAAATCAGTCGTTGGATTGTTGGGACATTATTTTTAATAGCACAATATCTCATGCCATGTGTCCCGGTCCTGAGCTGCCTTCTGGCAGTCGCTAAATGACAGGCCGGTCCACTCTTTGATATCGTACTCCCATCTCTTCCCTGAGTCTGACTCCTTTTCTTCTTCCCTGGACTATGCCTTGTAATATGGTCTTTGATAGAACTCTATATTTTTCACGTGTCTTTATCATCGTAATTTCCTCTTTTTAATTGAGGTGAGAAGGGCCAATAAGAGCGTTAATAATCTGGAGCAATTTTAAAAACACAAGATTAATAAAAAGCCCCCCCCCCCCAGGCATTGCCACCGCCAGGGGGTGAATCCAGGAATGTATTCAAGGGCACCAATGGAAGGAGAGCCCGTCAGCCACGCTTGATTTTTATTTATGCTGATGCTGTGTGCGTAGATATATGTTCGGACAACTATCAAGTTACATGTAACACATTTTTAAAAAAAATTAGCATATAATGACAATTGACGGAAAAACTTTCTGCACATAAATGGTTCGCTAAAAGTGTTCTTTAGAATTTCGTGTTTTACGTCACACTTTTCTAAAAATAATATATCTTAGTCATCAAATCGTCATATGTATGTCTTCCGTTGACTCTCTCAGTTATTCGACCAGATGTAATTATTGGATTTTTTTCTTCACTTTTACGACCCGGTAAGCTGTGACAGACTTTTTCTAAACCAAAGTTAATACTAAAGTATATTTAATAGTTTCATAGTTATATAATTTCTTAATTCTTTGCTGCAGTACAGTGGCGTATCTGGGGGTGGGGGGGCGGTCCGCCCCGGGTGGCACTCATCTAAAGGGCGGCCTTTGTGGGCATTTATTTCAAAAATAGATGCAATTTCCGAAAACGCCCTTTTTCATTTGAAGGGGGGAAACAAGGTGAAATAAAAATACTCTTAATTTCGAATCTTAATTGACGGATTCACGCAACAACTGTTTGATTACACAGTGGTTGTTATAACTAACGCAAACACATTCACATATTTTTTAAAGTCCCATAACCTCTTTTTCAGAGGTCGTAGGGGATTCTTATGTTTCCATTAGAACATTCTCGGGCTTAATAGTCACTGGCGGCGCCCATCCCTCTCCTGGTCAACGGAGGACTTTCTTAGCGATAGTCATTTCTTAACATTTTATAGTTGTTATTCGTGGGCTCGATCCCACGCCCCCCAGCTTGTGAGGCGAGTGCACTATTGACTTCGCTATCCAGCCGCCAAAAATTAAAAATCGCTTTAAAAAAAGGAATCAATTTGTTTAGAAAAAAACTTTCTTGTGGCCTTTAAGAAAAGCATCTTGTATTTTTAAGAATGTGTACTTTATAGGTATATTATCTTATTCGGCCTCTTTTATTAATGCTAACATAAAATTGGCATAGAATGATTAACATGTTCCACATCTTTTACTTGTACAGTGTATTTCTTTTTAATTAAAATTATTTATTATTTTATAAAAACCATCATACGATTGATTTAATTGGCCGCCCTCAAATGACATCCCACGATTTTGGCTGATAATTCACTCCCTGCCCCTCTGGTCACACTTCGTCAAAAAACTTAGACCCCTTCTTCAATGTGACATCTCAAAGCTTTCCCCCCCCCCCATAAAAACCGCGTTTTCTATTTGAAAATGAGCATATTTCCCATAATTGTTTGTCATTTAAATATTTTTTAGTGTAAGGCTGCACTCTAATATTGTAACACGTGTGAAACTGTGAATAAAGTTTCGGTAATCATATATTTAAGTGGAACTTTTATTTCAATCTGCGCGTTTTGATGTGACTTCAAATGTGTCACCCTCTCCCCCAACCCCCACAAATGTGACGTCATTTAATGACTTCCTTAAAAGGGCAGCAAATTGGAGATCGCCCCGGTCGGCAAAAGGGGTAGCTACGAAACTGCTGCAATAACATCTTTACTTCAGAGTTACTATTTACTAAATATAAATGTCTTCAAATAAATAAATAAAACTGTTAATAAAAAATAAACAATTTATTTATCATTATGTCAATACATTGGCATATTAAGGAAAATTTATAGTAAATTATATAATAGACCTATGATTAATATGAAATTTATACCTAGTTAATAGCGACATAAAGATTGCCAAAGTTATAGTTTTATGCATTCAATTTAATTTCTTACAATTACTATTCTGTAATACATATAAGTATGGTTTTAACTTTTAACAATGTTATTCACGTGTCATTCAACATATTTTTTTATATTAAAATCCAATAAATTTGTAGTTTTATTTTATTTAAATTTGGGGCATGACAAATTATTTTTTAAAATGATTATTTGCAAAACGACTTGTAATTTTTTTTAAAATAAATAATTTGTAAGGAATAAAGTTATTTATATTTTTGTCGATGAGAATGCCATTGTCTTCTGAATTTTAGGTGCAATTATCTTTCAGAAAAAAAAAATAAAAAAAAAAAATTCAAAGACCAAAAGCGGATAAAAAGTTTTAAAATATTATTCTTTTTTAAAAAAGTAAATTTATAGTATATGTTGGGGAGTTTAAAAATGCACCCTAAAAATGATGGAGCTAGCCCTTTTAAAGTGATATCCGTTTTGGAGTTTTATGACTATATTTAATTATTATTTTTTGTCACAGTACATTATATGAGCTATATATAAATTTAAAACCACCAATTCTCCTATTTCCGGAGTAGGTAGACTCATCAAAGGTTGGACTGTTGATAAATACACTATCACGATTCTAGCTGTTGAAATGTTTTTAAAGTATCTCTTACTGGGGGCTGGGGGCAAAATTTAAAAACTGAAAATCACTAATTCTCCAATTCCTCATGTAGGTAGAAAGCATGGAACTTGAGGAAGTTGTGAATTCAATCTCCTGATGATAATTAATGAAAGAGAACGTTAAATTCCCACTCATTGAGATACCTGGGCCAAAAAATAATGGGGACCCAAAAGAGTTTTTTCCCACGTAAATGAGCTATTTACAACGTGCAAAGCATTAATTCTCCCGTATAGTTAGAAGCAGGAAACTTTGTAAATTTTTTGAGTTCATGCTTCCAATAATAATTTGCAAAAGAGAATGATAAATTTCTAAATAATAGGGGCCGGAGCCCCCCCCAAAGTTTTTTCCTTATATGAGCTATATAAAAATTGAAAATCACTAATTCTCCTATTTCTCGCGTAGGTACACTCATGAAACGTTCGGGAATGAATAATTAAATTTTTACGATGGTAGCAGGTAAAAAAAAATATTTAAAATATATTTTAAAAGGGGCGAGGGGGGGGGGCAAAAGTAGTTTTTTTTCCCTTATATTAACTGTATAAAAATTGAACATCAATATTCCTCCCTTTCCCCATGTAGGTAGAAGCAAGAAACTTTGGAAAGATGTTAAGTACAATCTCACGATGAAAGTTGGCGAAAGGGAATGGTAAATTTCCACTCAATGCACACTCATGTGGGCCGGGGCGAAAAAAATGTGTGTTTTTTTCTTTGTATGTGCTATATAAAAATTGAAAATCAGTAATTCTCTTATTTACCGAATAGGCAAACGCATGAAAATTTGGGGTTTATTAAATACACCTCCACGATGGTAGCAGGTGAATAATTATTTTAAAAAATCTCTTACTGTGGACTGGGGGCCCAAATGTAGTATTTCCTAATATTAAATATATAAAAAATAAAAATCCCTATTTCTCCCATTCCTATGTAGGTAGAAGCATAAAACTTTAGGAAAATTTTGGTTACCCTCTAACGACGTAAAGTGGTGTAATATAATTTTAAAATTCACACTCATTGGGGATGGGGCCTATAAAATGTGTTTTTCCCTTATGTGTGCTATTTACAAATTGAAAAGCAGTATTTTTCCTATTTCCTAAATATTTAAACTCATGTAACTTTAGGGGTTTGTTTAATACACTTCCGTGATGGCAGCAGGTGAAATAATATTTTAAATATCTTTTGTTGGGCACCGGGGACCCAAATATAGTTTTTTTTTATGCACTCACTCACTCATCACTAATTCTCCAACTTCCCGCAGCAACGCGCGGGGAAATCGCTAGTCTATACTGATGAAAGGGAAAGACCACACTGACTGACTGATTCATCACTAATCCTCCAATTTCCCATGAAAGTAGCAGCATGAAACTTTGAAAGGTTGTTGGGTACCCTCTAACTACAAAAATTTGCGAAAAAGATATTTTAAAATCTTGCTCATAAGGGGCGGGGGCCAAGAAACGTTTTTCCTAATTTGAGCTCTATAATAATTGAAAATCATCAATTCTTCTATTTCTCGTGTAAGTAGAAGCATGAAACCTTGGACATTTTTTGAGTACATGCTCCCGACAAAAAATTGGCAAAAGTGATTGTTAAAACTACCTCTCATGGGGAGCCGGGGACCAAAATATATTTTTTTTTTGTATTAAAAACCGACTCATCACTATATCTCTATGATTCAGTGTAGGTTAAGGCATGACATTTTGGGAAGTTGGTGTGTACACTCTCACAACCAAAAATGGCGAAAATGAATTTTTAAAATTTCGCTCACGTGGAGCCGGGAGCCTAAAAACTTTTTTTTCTTAATATGGGCTCTATAAAAATTGAAAATTACACAACTTCCTAATTCCCGTGTAGATAAAAGCATTAAACTTTGGAAATTTTTTGAGTATATGATCCCAACAATAATTTGAAAAATAAAAGTTAAAATTCCCATTCATGGGGCCGGGGCCCCAAAACGTTTTTTTTCCATTTATGAGCTATAAAAAAAAAATTAACATCACTATTTCTACTATTTCCCGTATAGGTAGAAGCATGAAACTTTGGAAATTTTTTGAGTGCATGCTCTCGACAGCAATTGGCAATATAAAAGTTAAAATTCCCTGTCATGGAGAACCTGGGACCCAAATAAAGTATTACTTATATTAAAAACCGACTCATCACTAATTCTCTAATTTCCCGTGTGGGAAGGAGCATGAAACTTTGGGAAATTGTTAAGTACCCACTCACGACAAAAGTCGGTGTAAAATGATGTTTAAATACAAACTCATGGGGGCTGGGGCCCCAAAACGTTTGTTTTCTCACATGTGATTTATCAAAATTGAAAATTAATAATATTCTTATTTCCCGTGTAGGTAGACACATAAAACTTTGGGGAATTGATAAGTTCACATTCACGATGGTAGCAGGTTGAAAAATATTTCAACTATCCATCACTGGGGACCGGGGGCTCAAATGTTGTTTTTTCTTAAGAAATTCAATATATAACTGAATAAAACGGAAAAATACTATTTTTTCCAATCCCCGTGTAGGTAGAAGCATGAAACTTTTGGACGTTGTTGAGTACGATCTCCTGACAAAATTGGCAAAAATGAATGTTGAATTATGGGGGACCGGGGTTAAAATATAGTTTTTCTTATCTTAAAAACCGTCTCAACACTAATTCTTCCATTTTTCTTGTACGCAAGAGCATAAAACTTTGGGAAATTGTTAATTACCCTCTAACGACGTAGTCGTTTAAAAGAATTTTGAAATACACACTCATGGCAGCTGGGGCCCTAAAAACTTTTTTTTCACATGAAATTTATAGAAATTGAAAAAATTATCTAGTTTTGTAGTTTAGACAAGGAAAAATAATAATCTAAAATTTAAAATTTTCCACTCATGGGTGGCCGGGGGCTCAAAACCTTTTTTTTCACCTAAAATGAGCTATATGAATCTTAATCAACGCTAATTCTACAAGTTTACGTGTAAGTAGAAGCTTGAAACTTTGGGAAGTTCTTGAGTACCCCCTCTTCCCGCGATGGTAATATTAAAACACCTCTCACTAGGGTGACGATTGCCGAAATATAATTTTTTTCCTAATATGTGCATCTTTAAATCTCCAAGTTTTTGTGTACGTAGGAGCCTGAACGGTTGAAGTTAATATATTTAGTATATCCATCTTGATTCAGATTAAAATCAATAGGTGTTTTTAATTGGTGTTGCACGGGTTCTCAACGCTAACTGAGATCCTAATTTCCGCAGCAAAGCGCGGGTAAAATGGCTAGTATAATGAGAAATTGATAATTACATTCGTAATGTTAAAGTATTAAGAAATGTACAAAGTAATATTTTGTATTATGATCATGTATATTTGTGCAGTCTTGGTGAAGAGGGTATTGTCATTACGGTTTTAGAATCTTAATACTTTAATAACGGCCTTAATAGCATATACCACAGCTTTTAAAAATAAATTCCGTGATTGCCAATGCTTTGGCCTTTCTCCTATCTGTCTGTAGCCTCCTCCCTCCTTAGCTCCTCGGCTCCTATGACGCTTGGCATTACAACTGTGCGCCACGTAGATCAATCTTTTTTCTGCCTTACACCCTTGTGCATGTGCGTATTCTGGCTGATTTCATGTCTCTTTGGCAGATATCTTTAAATCGCAGAAATGGGCAACCTGTATTATTCTTTCCAGATGCAAGTTTTATATAAAGAAGGTCTATGGGGAGGCGTATTTCACTAAGGATTACGAATTTTCTTTGTATATTGGAACGCATCAGAACCTCATTATTTGGCACTTTATCCTGCACTTTAATGCAAATGATGCGACACAGGCACCTCAAGTGCAAGCTATTACGTTAGAGCTTATGGGATGTATAAGTGTTCCATATGATGCTTCGGTATAACATCGTACTGATGATGCAGGCTCGTTAGACACATAGTTTGGTTTTCTATTTTAGCTTGGTGTTTTGCCAGACTAGTTTTTTTTTTAATTTAGTCATTGTGGCAGCTGCCTTGCCAATTCTGCTGTTTGTTTCGTCCTCAGTGGACAGTGTGTTAATGACTTTGGATAACAAGTAGGTGAATCTGTCCACAAACTCCAAGTTTTTATTTCCGATATTGATGGTAGTAGAAGAACTTGTGTCTTGGGCAATGATGTTTGTCTTTTTCAAGCTGATTTTCAGGCCAAATTCTTTCAGGCGATGTAGAAGCTTGACTTGAGTTGTTGCAAACGTGGTTCTGCTTGTCATATAAGTATCGCATCATCCAAAAAGTATAGCTCATGAATTAGGACAGCTGTGCTTTTGGTTTTGGCTTGGCGGTGGGCAGTGTTAAAAATTCTCTTATCAGCTGTGCTGTGTAAACAGAATCGATGTTTAACTGGAAAGGCTTCTGACATAACTCCATTGAACTGCACTGCGCCCTGCATATTTTCATGAATGACACCCCCTGATAATTGTTAGTAGGTGTGTTGGACAGCCGATATGTTAAAGAATTTGGAATAGCCAGTTGCGACTGACTAAATCAAAGGATTTCGTAAGGTCCACAAAGGTAATGCAGAGTGGCATCTGCTGCCCTCATTATTTTTCCTGGAGCCTCCGTATGGAGAACACCATGTCCTTAGTTGACCGACCAGTGCGGGAACCTCTCTTACAGTTTAAAGGAGTGAGATGCCGTGATTGATATTGCAGTCGATTCTATCGTCCTTGTTCTTATAAAATGTCACTATATTTGCATGCGTTAGGTCATGAAGGTTGAAGCCCTGTTCCCAGCAGAGGTTCAGAAGCTCGTGTAAAAGTTGTAGTATAGCTGTCTTACCACTCTTTAGATCTTCTTGCGGCAGGCCTATATTCCAAGGGTTTTTGCCACAAGCAATTGTCAATTGGTTTGCTAAGCTCTTCCTGTGAGGTAACGATATTAAGTTCTTCCAAGTTTGGAAGAGCCGGGATGTCATCAAGAGCGGGGCTAGAAACTGTGGTAACTTTTGCATATGTTCCAGATAATACTCAACCCACCTTTTGAGCTGTGCTGCTTTATCTTGGATAATTTCTCCACTCTTGGGCTTTATGGGTGCAACATTGGAAGCCAATGGGCTGGTTGCCTTTCTGATATTTTCTTACATGGCTTTAGCATTCCCCATGTCTGCAACTGACTATATGTTGGAGCAGAGGTAAAGCTGGTAGGTACTAGCACATTGACGTGTGACATTTTAGGCATGTGACTTGATTGCTCTTAAGATATGAAGCATCTCATGTGTATGCTTCACCTTTTAAGTCATAAGAGCTTTTCTTTTGGCTTCAGTGACAGGTTACATCTCGTTCCAATGTGTTTCAAACCAGTCCGTCGTTTTGTCATATTTTGTTACAATAATGAGGGGGGGGCACAACGTAGCCACAGGTCAGCGGTTCCAGCATTTCTAGCTGCGGCCCTCCCCCAGGGAATTGTGCTAGACAAAGAATCCTTTGATCGTTAGTGGTGGCTCTTTGAAACTTGTGAGCACTACTTGAGTTGTCCCCTAGGCCATCATGGTCTGAAAAGAGGTTATTATTATTATTATTATTATTACTACTATAATAAGCCTTGTCCATGGGAATGTTTTCCCCATGAGATTCCCATGGGAAACGTCCCATGGGATGGAATGGGATGGGACAGGCATGTCTACGGTGTAGGCACAATAATAATAACTTTATTTGGTTTTGGGTCTCAAATTCTCCTTAAAAACGAATGTAAACTGTGAACGCATCTGGAAATTTGGGTAGTGAAGTGATAAATCAAACCCCTTATGTGTGTCGAAAAAAAATTATTATTAATTTAAATATTAGCCATCAATTTTGGTATTTCTGCTGTAATATTGCATCATCATTATCATCCGTGGCTCTACAGCCCATGTAGGGCCCTGGCTTGCACCACCACATCCTTCCAGCTACAGTCCATGTAGGGCCCTGGCTTGCTCAACCACATCCTTTCATTTAGATCGATTGATGGCTTTCTTTCACCATCCTTGAACCCCTTGAACACATGCTATAAACTCCACCAGAATAACAAATGTCGCTAACAGTTACACAAATCTAACGGGCATTGCTCACTTTCTTTTCATGTGAATAAAAGCATGAATACAATATCTTTCCACATGATTCCTTTATTTCTTATAAAACATTTATAGTCTAAGCATGAAATTAGTTCAAGACGAATAGGATATTTTAGCCAGATAATATTTGTGAATATTGTGGCTTGGGGAGAGTGGAAAATATGGTGTGATTTTTTCAAGGCACATGTTCCTTTAACGTGAATAAAAACATAAAAACAATGCTGCTTTTTAAGATAATGGTGAGGAATTGATCTCCTTATAAATTTTATGTCAATCATTATATATTCCCGCACATTTTTTTTAATAGTAACAATTCACTTTATTCCCGTTGTATACTATTCATATAATAAACTCAAAACAGCTTGGCCCAAAATGAGTTGTTGTCAGTGTGTTTTTTCGACATAACACGCACTTTCTTATGCTAGATCTTATTTATAAGTCGTAATACCCGTGATATACACTTGATATATTTACACCTTAAAGAACAGTTTTTACACGAAGCGTATGTCGTGCAACCGCATTGTTCGAGAAACGTACCCAATTTTTCAAAATGAAGGTTTCCTCATTCGTTAGGTCTTAGAGTAAAAATACATTTTTTAAGATTACTTTTTTCATGGGAAAAGCTTTCCAAAACATTATTTGTATTTGTAGGCTAAGCATGGCCTTAGTCAATTGAATAGGATTTTTTATGGGCCAGATATTAATTATGTGAATATTGATGTTAAATTAAGGTATTACTGAGTTAATTATTTTTAAAGAAACAACTTAAACTCAAGGTTTGAGCTGAAAATGTACCCTGGTGGTTTACTTTAGATGTGCAAAAAGTATTTTCTAGTTGGTGGTTGGACACTTCGACCCCGGACGATTCGACCGGTCGAAAACAGGACGTTTTGTCCCCAGGTCGTTTAAACTCCGGTCGGTTCGACCACGGAAGGTTCGACCCCGGGCGATTCGATCCCGATCAGTTCCACCACGGGACTTTTCGACCATGGCGCGTTTCGACCCTGGACGTTTCGACGCCTTTCTATCTACACCGTAAACATTTATTATTATTTTTTGTACATATACTTTTTCACATACTGGTTATCATGCTAGAGGCGCAAGATTAGCAGACATAGAAATAACAATTTCACACACCCATACGCACATAGCCCCTCCCCCAACACACACACAAACTTACACCAATAGACAACTCTACAGTTTTAACCAAAGCACGTACCATAATATTGCATTACGAGCAAAATACCCGTGCTACGCAACGGGGTAGGCACAATAGGAATAACTTTAATTTGGTTTTGGGTCTCAAATTCAACTTTAAAATGAATGTAAACGCATCTGGAAAGTAGGGTAGTGATAAATCGAACCCATTTTTAATAAAAACAACGTTATGTGTGTCGAAAAAAATAACAATATTATTAATTTAAATATTACCCATCAATTTTGGTATATCTGCTTTAATATAGCATCATTATTATCATCCGTGGCTTGCTCCACCACATCCTTCCAGCTACAGCCC
>MUZC01004646.1:1343617-1377453 GCA_002072015.1 Radix auricularia | reverse complement strand
TCTTCTCATTAACAGTTTTTAAGTCACATTCAATGATTTCCCGTTATCTTTTATTCAAGCACCCATGCAGATCGCATCGGCAGAAACTTGTGTTCATAACACTAACGGAATTTTTCACAATCCAGTGCATAATTTTAACTATACATAAAAGATTACGTGGTAACGTCTTTTCAATATTTAATTTCACTTTTAGCAATCTATGAAATAAATCGTTATTTCACAACTAAAACAAACACACAGTCACACGCACACACAGACGCACATACACACATAAACATAAACACACTCACACACATGCATATTCACACAATCAGATTATAATCAAGATAAAAAAGTAACATCAAATAAATTAATAGTATAAAAGCTTCAAGACGCCACTTAATGTTTTTTTTTTTACGGCGCGCAAAACCACACCCTCTGTTAATCTCAAACCCAAAATCATTATGATTTTTACGTCTATATTTTCAATTTTAAAAAACTAATCAAGAGTTGCGTGGTATAGGGGCTTCTGACTGACGGACGCGCTTAGGCGCATTATTATATAGATTCTAGCAGTAGGTCTTTTTTAACGTAAGCATTTTCATTCATCTTTCAAATTAATCTACACCATCCATTCCTTTACAGTTTCTGCACGACCTTCATTTAGGACAAATTAGAATTATTTTTATTGAGCTGTTTAATACTTATTTGATTGGGATGCGTAGGGTTGGGGAGATTTTTGAATATTGTCTATTTGTATAAAAAACACACGTTGAATCGCAAGGTTTGGACTTAAAATTTTACACTGCTGTTTTTCTTAATCTTTGCAAAAAGGATATTATCATTGGCTAAGAAATAGTGCCACTCAGGGCTCGACAATATTATTAACTCATTACCCAAGAAATGAAAAGTACCCTTCAAATAGTTTACAAAGTTGCCCCTCTTTATATAAATTACAATTCCGCTCTTTAACCCCACTCTTACAACAGTGTATAAACGCTTAAACACGTACCATTTTATTATTTAAAATCCCTAAGCGTTTACATTCAATACGAATTTCCTTAATGTCAGTTTATAAGGAAATCGATCCAAAACACTTACTTGTATTAAGTAAACACCCAAGAGAAATACATCTTCCTCCTAACAAATATTTGCAATTGTTTTTATGTTAAACTAGCAATTTTCCAGCGCGTTGCTGTGGGAAGTTTGAAAATTAGTGATGAAATAGTGAGTGCATAAAAAAACTATATTTGGGTCCCCGGTGCCCAGCAAAAGATATTTTTTATATTTTTTCACCTGCTGCCATCACGGAAGTGTCTTTAAAAAAAAAAACAAAGTTACATGAGTTTACCTATTTAGGAAATAGGAAAAATACTGCCTTTTAATTTGTAAATAGCACATATATGGAAAAAACCCGTTTGTGAGGCCGAGCCCTAAAGAGTGTGCATTTTAAAATTATATTACCCCACTTTTCGTCGTGAGAGGGTACCCAACAACTTCCAAAAGCTTTATGCTTCTACCTACATAGAAATGTGAGAATTAGTGTGTTTTTTTCTTTTTATATAGTTAATTTTAAGAAAAAACTGCATTTGGGTCGCCCAGTCCCCATTAAGGGATATTTTAAATAATTATTCACCTGCTACCATCGTGGAAGTGTATTTGGCAAACCCAAAATTTTCATTCGTTTGCCTATTCGGGAAATAAGAGAATTAGAGATTTCAGTTTTTATAAAGCACATATAAAGAAAAAACACATTTTTTCGGCCCAGGCCCTCATGAGTGTGCATTGAGGGGAAATTTACCTTTCCCTTTCACCAACTTTCATCGGGAGATTGTACTCAACATCTTTCCAATGTTTCATGCTTCTACCTGCATGGGGAATGGGAGAATCATTGATGTTCAATTTTTATATAGTTTAAATTAGGAAAAAAACTACTTTGGCCCCCTCACTCTCATTAAGAGATATTTGAAATATTTTTTTACCTGCTACTATCGTGAAAGTTTAATTATCCATTCCCCAAAGTTTCATGTGTCTACCTATGCGAGAAATAGGAGAATTAGTGATTTCCAATTTTTATAAATCTCATATAAGAAAACAAACGTTTTTTTGGGGCCCCGGCACCCATAAGAGTGTATTTTAAAACTCCTTTTCACCGAAATTCGCCGTGATAGGGTACTTAACAATTATCCAAAGTCTCATGCTCTTACTTACACGCAAAATTGAAGAATTAGTGATAAGTCAGTTTTTAAAATAAGAAAAAATACAATTGGGCCCCTGGTTTCCAATTAGTAGGAAATCTAACATTGTTTTTGTATATTTTCGTCGGGAGCTTCTACTCGAAAAATTACCAAAGTTTCATTCTTCTACCTATGTGGGAAATAGGAGAATTAGTGATTTTCAATTTTTATATAGCTCATAAAAGGAAAAAAAACGTTTTTGGGACCCCGGCCCCCATTAGTTTGAAATTTAAGTTCTCTTTTGCAATTTGTAATTATAAGCATAAAGTCAAAAAATTAGCAAAGTTTACTGCTTCTAACTATACGGGAAATAGGAGAATTAATGCTTTGCAATTTGTAAATAGCTCATTTAATGGGACAAAAAAACTTTTTTGGGTCCCCATTATTTTTGGGCACCAGTATCTCTATGAGTTGGATTTTTACGTTCTCTTTCGCCAATTATCATTGGAAAATAGTATTCAACAACTTTCTCAAGTTTCATGCTTTCTACCTACATAAGGAATAGGGGGAATTAGTGATTTCCAGTAAGAGATCTTTTAAAAAATAATTCACCTGCTAACATCGTGAAAGTGTATTTATTAACTCTCCTACCTTTGATGAGTCTACCTACTCGGGAAATAGGAGATTGGTTGTTTTCAATTTAAACATAGCTCAAATAATGAAAAAATGGTTTTCGGGGCCCCAGCCCCCATGAGTGGAAAATTTAATTTTCTCTTTTAACAATTATCGTCGGAAGAATGTACTCAAAAATGTCTAAAGTTTCATTCTTCTACCTACACGGGAAATAGAAGAATTCTTGATTTTTCAATTAGTTTATAGCTTATATAAGGAAAAATATTTTTGGGACCCTGGCCCCCATGAGTGTGAATTTAAAAACTCTTTTTCAACAATTTTTTGCGTAATATGATACTTAACAAATTCCCAAAGTTTCATGCTTCTACCTACACAGGAAGTTGGAGAGATAGTGATGAATCAGTCAGTCATTCATTCAGTCAGTCAGTGAGGGCTTTCCCTTTTATTAGTAAAGATAACTCATTGAATGCTTCAAAAGCGGTTCCGTGTTAATTTTTCTATTAAGAAATTACATTTTCTGTAATTTTTACTTGTTATAAGCCCATATAAAATTTGCCTCCAACCAAATATATAAATAGATGTATAAGAGCTTAAATTAAAATGTAAAATTTATATTTCGTCTGCAATTAAATAATTTCTTTACATTTATTTCTATAGTTATTTAACAATGATTAAGAGAAATTAGTTCGAGCCATCTTCGTGTGATTTTGTTAATGCAAAAGACAATTAAAAATTTTACAAAGCGTCCATTTTTTTGGTAAGTATGCGCCAATTAGCCTCAATCTTACCCAATTACATATAATAACTATAAATAATGCAATTTCTATAGCTACTATAAGTTATTTTCACTGTTTATTTTCCATCGTTGCAATTCAGCGAGTAAGCTTCCGACTAATGCGCAAGGGCTCATTTCTTCAAAAATGAAACATAAAGTAAAATAATCTCTAAAATAATTATTGGAGATTTATTTTCTCATTAACAGTTTTTTAAGTCACATTCAATGACTTCCCGTTATCTTTTATTCAAGCACCTACGAAGAACGTATCGGCAGAAACTTTTGTTCATAAAAGTTACGGAATTTTTCCTAATCCAGTGCATAATTTTAAATATATATAAACCATTACCTGGTAACGTCTTTTCAATATTTAATTTCACTTATAGCAATCTATGAAATACATTGTTATTTCACAACTAATACAAACACACAGTCACTAGCACACACAGACACAAACACACACAGACACACACACACACATATGAACACACTCGCATACATGTTTATTCACACACTCGGATTATCAACATAAAAAGTAACATAAAATAAATAAATATAATAAAAGCTTCATGAGGCAACATTGTTTTTTACGGTGCGCAAAACCACACGCTCTGTTAATCTCAAAACCAAAATCATTAGATAGCGTTTATAATAAATTACACATTGGTCTCTCAATGCCAAAAGTAGAAAGAATAATTATTTTATGCACAATGCGCACGTGTTTCCTTTCAAATTCTTTTGACCATACAGTATACATAAACTTTTGTGAAACACACTATTTTAATTTTCTTTATCTTTAAGTGATTTTTACATTTTAAAAATGCTTATATTTTAAAACAAAAAGCTTCTCCAGACGATTTGTTGTAACATTAAATCTCTTGAAAATACTTTTTGTAGAGAGACTTGTACAAACACCCAGAAATAATGTAATGCCCATTCATCTAGAGTTTCTATTTTAATAATAATAATAACATGATAATTTATATAGCGATGTATCCAAGCAATGAGCCGGGCTCACAGTGCTTTACATGTAGATAACAATACATATATTAATTAAAGAGACATTCATATCATTCTCTCTACATAAATGACAATAGGTTACATATCAGCTACATTAATCATTTAAAGAAATGATGTTTCATTATTTTCAAAATAAATTTTTAAAAGATGTGTCTTAAGTGCAGTCTTGAATGACTTAGCAGCGGATGTGTAATGGAAGAGAATTCCATTGTTTGGCTGCTCAAAAAGAGAATGACCTTTCGCCAAATGTTTTAGTTTTTGTCTTAGGAACAACGAGAATGCGTGTATCTGCAGAAGAGCGTAGCTGACGACTTGGTGAATAGACCGACAAAAGTTCAGTAAGATATGAAGGGCATGAGTCAGAAAAGATGTTGTGACACAGAACGGCCAGTTTTTAATCAATTCGGGCTTGTATGGGTATCTATTAAAGATGATCCTTCTATCTAGAAGATTTTTAGTCCAACGATTATCCAAATTTTTGTCTACTCTTGCATTTTCGTTAGTTTCAAATGTTTATAGAGCGTTGATTTTATCACGCAGTCAATTCAACGGCCGAACAACAAATTGAAATGTTGTTTTCTTTTTGAATTCTTATAACACTTATTGTAAAAGTTTATCTTTATGAAAGTTACACTTTATTGGACCTTTTTATTACTAAATTAACATGTAAATTCACTGATAATTTCTGATTTATTATTACTTTTTAAAATTTGATTCCTTACCCAATGAATGTGAAATATTTTGCATATCTGTTGGCATTTTTCGAAGTTGAATGATATACTCCAATCAAATTAAGTTATATATTAAAATAGGAAAGAAAATATAGATTGCTTTGAAAAAAGCATTTAATATACCACAATGATGATTTGAAAATATTAATATTTATTATATATTAGAATGCACTTCGCACTTTAAAATATGTGGCTTACAATTTTTCAAGAAACCACGGTACATTGTTATAATACACTTATATCTCGTGGTGGTCGAGAGGTAGCGCTCCCGACTGTCATACCGATGGTCACGAGTTCGAATCCACTCTAAGGTGAGGATTTGTTCTCGGGGCCTGAGGAGTCCCCGAGTCACCCAGCTCCGAATGGGTACCTAACTAGACAATAGTTAGGCGGCTGGGGTAATGCGTGGAACCCCTATAGCCGTGGCCTGTGACCGCTGCATCATCTCTCATGATCTGTGGACGCAATTATCTTCTGCATAGAAGGAGCGTCTGTATCTCTAAAATAAGATAATAAACTTATATTTAATACAATGATTTTGAATTCAGCTTCAATCCTTATCTGACCCATTGGGCTGAAATATTTTCTGCTCTCTATGACTCCACCTTCATCATGCAGTAGCTTATATAATAACCTGATATATGTGTGTCCACTTTTTTCATGTGGTGTCTAGTCATTATAAAACAAATTTAAAATCGGAACCTTTCTCTACATTTGTGTTCACAGTAACATATTGAAATAAATCTCAATTTAAACTTTTGAAGTGTTTCTGTTTACTTTAAATTTACTTTGTCTTTAACATAGGACACTGCTACAGTATACGTATCATGGGCTTCAAGATGTGGAATTTATATATGATGATATGTATTAGATTTTTAAAAAAAATCTAAACATTAGTAAGTCCTTTGAGGGGGATAACAGAGTTTCGTATTAATATAAACTATTGTCTTATGAATGAACACACTTTCATTTTTTTCAAATGCTTTAAATTGTTACTACAATATAATTTAAATATCGTAAACGTAGCAAGAAAACAATCGTATAAAACAAAACAGCGAATATTGCTGTAATTAGCTTTAAAATATCACTATATTTTAAAATACCAGCAGTCCAAAGTTATACTTCGAACCACATAAATTATGATTTGACACTTGCCTTACATATCTCTGGTGCTTTACGTTCTTATATATAACATATATATATATATATATATATATATACACACAAACATATTTTTTTTTTATCAATTCAGATATCTCTAAGCTAATATTAAATTTCTTAAAACACTGTAGTTCTATATCAAGATAAATTTGATTCATTTTCCTACAAATTGATCCATGAATAATTTTGGATCTCCAGTTTTAATGTTATTGAGCTTTCTGTAGGGTCATTAAAAATTTGGCAAAAAAGGAATGCAATTTCTTCTTATTTTTTGTATTAATATATTTTGGTTGTTTTTTTTGTTTTTTTAGTATCATCATTGTAGACATTTCAATTCGTACTCATTACAAATTTTGCTATATCTTAAGAATAACAGAAAAAAAAATTCCATAACAGAAATAGCTCCTTGTTTGAATTGATTGTCCAAACTATATGTAAAGATTGATTTTCTAATGGCCTTATTGAGTCTAGCTGTTTTGGAATTGTCCTTAATAAAATAAAAGTTGCACAAACCTTAATGAATGTTGTGGTGAAATGTGTGTTATGTGGCTGTTGTCTAGGGTATTATTATTATTATTATTAGTTTGCACACACAAGGATACGCTTCAGTGATCTCCGCAAATGATTAAGACCAAGAACCGTAGTATAATACAAATTATAATCTTTAATTTACAATATATACAATGACCAATTACTGGGCGGATAACGAGGTGCCCTTATGTCAATTTATTTAAACAAATAGTGAATAGGCTATCTAGATGTCATCATTACGGCCTGCCCTATGCCAATGTTTCTTTATATATAATACTTAAATTAAAGGTGTGTAGTCCCCGGTCACTGGTGGTCTGCTGCGCCGTGCTGGATGACGTCAGCTCTCGAGGTCAGTCCCGCCCCTAGCGCTGAGATGTTCTACGGTGTCTGTATCACGCAGCGACCTAGTTCTGTCTCCAGGTGACGTGATGACGGTGCTCTCGGACTGTTGTGCTTCTCGTGTTGACAAACATGAAGCGGTCAGCTGAGTTGATAAACAATGAAGCGGTCAGCTGAGTTGANCGTGGCAAGGGTAGCACTCCTCTCTACAGCAATCATACACAAGAAGGGGGACGGTGGTCCGACAGCTTCAAGTGTGTAGTACCTCTGGTCGTATTCCGGGAATTCAGATGTAGGCTATCTGACTCGGGCGTACCAGGAACCAGTCTATGGAAATAGAAATAAGACTCGGGGAATCTTCTATTCCATAGATCTATGACTTTCCTCCTTCCACGACAAGCCGTTCAGAGCAAGCCGCCAGAAGGGAATAACAATTTTGACATACTAATTTGATTAATTTTGTATGCTTACTTTCACGGGCGTCGGCCTATTTTGCGAACACCTCATACGTGAGTTCAGCAATTAATAAAACAATCTACACAACTAAAGATATAAATAAACATCCACACACGCTACTCCATCTATTTGGTGGAGATCGCGTGTGCAGGCACATTATAATTTAAGCAAACATGTTATTGGTAAGAACAATATACCGGGGTCCCAACACGGTACAATGTGTCCCGTGGGGTAATAAATACATGTCAATCGGACAGGATTAATACCAATCGGTCATAACAAAATACAAGTGATAATCAATAATGCATGAATAAAATAAGATAAGAGTTCACTCTTACTAGACTGGTGACTGCTGGCCTTCCCACGATAACACGGTGACCGATCTTGTCTGAAGAATACCCCGTGGCTGGGCAGTGGAAAAGACTGAATTGGTGTCCGTGCACGGTTTATATTTTGGATGGTCATGTGATTTCCATTATCCTTGATTGGTTGTGTCAAAAAATATGACCAATGGTATTAGGACTACCCTTATTCAGCCCCGTAGCGGAAAGTATGCACGCATTTCTGTCAACTTTTGCGATGGCTGGTTACCCCCCCTTCCTCTCGGGTTGGTTCAAGTGCTAGGGGTTACTGAGTCTAAAAGTCCGCACAAATCTCATCACAAATGTACATTCTCTGTTGGGTTGAGCCGATATGCTCTTAAAACCCGGTTCAATTTTTTGGAGGCGAGCCTCAATATTCGGGCATCGCCGTAGAGGTAGTCCTCTGCAGGTATTGAAACTTCACCATCCAAAGCTCCGTCCAACTCGGGGCAACACTCTAGCACGTGGGCTACTGTCTCCTCCGGGCAGCCGCACAATAGACAGGCCAGTTCCATTCTGTTGTCAAACATGTATAGGTAGCTTCGTATGGGACAATGGTCCGTTCTCATTCTAGTTATGAGTGACTGACTACTACGATCAAGTTTCTACCAGGCATCGCTTTTGTTCGGTCGCGGCAGTTTCCGGTATACCTTTCTGGCCGTATTCCCATTTGCCCAGAACTCAAGCCATTTCTCTTGGAAATGTTCTTTTAGCCACGACTTTACCCCCAGTTGGGTCAAGGGCTTGTCGGGTTGGGGCTGAGTTGCGCCTGCCCTGGCCAGTGCGTCGACCCTGTCTGATTGGGCCGTTCCACAGTGTCCAGCCATGTATTGTAGGACTACTTTGCCGCCACGTGCTAGGATGTCACCTACTGTATCTAGAATGGCACTTACCGTCGTGGCCTCAAAGAGCTTTGACTCAAGGTTTCGAGCGAAAACCGAGAATCGATGAAGACAAAGACAGTCGGGAAATTCTTTCTCTTAGCTAGACGACGGCGCACTTCCTTCAAACCCCTATGGATCGCGTCCAGTTCGGCTTCGTGACTATTGTTCGTAGATCCACACGCTCCCGACAGCTCAGCGCTGTCAGGTCCTGGTTTGGGGTATTGAATTAGCATACCGTATCTAAATTTGCCATCTCTAAAACGTGAGCCGTCCGTAAAGACTTTTACCACGCTGTCTCCATAGGCCTCGATTGTGCGCAGAGTCTCGTCTCGCAGGAGCTCGACGGGACTGGCCCGTGTCACCGCGGCATTTGCAAGTGTCAAGCGTATTTCAGGCGGGTCAAGGCTTTTACGTGGTCCTCCAGTTGCATTTGTTCCCTGTGCTTTGGTAGGGGGACTGATTCTTCAAGTTCGTGGACCGCGTCCATACAGGAGAGTCTCTTCAGTCTTGTCCTCTTAACCCATCGGTCTTGTAGTTGGTAGCAGGGTTCATCATGCTCCAACCTACGGTATTGCTCAACCGTAGTCATGATTGCCTTTTCTCGTCTTATTGCCAGGGGTTCTACGTTTGACATTATTTCTACCGCGGCGGTGGGTGTGGTACGTAACGCCCCGCATACGAACCGTAGAGCTTGGTTCTGTATTCAGTCCAGGCCCTCTAGAGCCGTACGGCTCCCAAAGGTCTGGACCGGGAGGCTGTAATCAATAGCACTTCTCACGCTTACAAGATAGAGAGCTCTTAGTAGTCTTGCGTCCGCTCCCCAATTCGTGCTAGCCAGTTTCTTCACCAGGACAATTTAGCTGTTGTTTTGGCGCATAATTCACATACATGGTTATGCATCTGGAGTTTCTGGTCCAGCTTTATACCCAAGTACGTTGGTGTCCGGTCCCAATTTAGCCTCTTCCCCCATATCTGAAGCACCACCTCATGCTTCAGAGCGTTCCGTCCATTAGTGAAAATGGAATGGACAGTTTTTTCCCAATTTATTTCTATGCGCCATTGGCTGGCATATTTTTCCAAACGGTTCAGATCATTCTGCAGCCGGTTCTGCAGTGTTGCTACGTCCTTTCCTGAACTACATATAACCAGATCGTCAGCAAACATGGCATTCTGTGACTCGAGAATGCCTTGTAGGTCGTGGACGTAGGCTAGGAACAATGTACAGCTAAGCGCTGACCTGTTGGAGCCCGTCTTCCAGTCGTGCCTCGCTGGATAGTGCTTCTCCAAGCCGTGTCTTGATCGTTCGGTCCTTGAGGAACGATTTTATCCAGCTGTACATTTTAGCAGTGACACCTAACTGCTGTAATTTGTATAGGAGCCCTCCACGCCACACCTTATCGTATGCCTGCTTTATATGGAAGAACACCGCAACTGTGTGGTTCTTCATCTGAAGTTCGCTTGTCATGGTCTAAATTAAGCGTAGTGCTTGGTCAATCGGGTTTGCGTCCCTTGCGGAACCCACCCAGTGCCTTCAGAATGCTTTTGGTTTTCT
Organism: Radix auricularia; assembly: GCA_002072015.1. Taxonomy (NCBI): domain Eukaryota; kingdom Metazoa; phylum Mollusca; class Gastropoda; family Lymnaeidae; genus Radix; species Radix auricularia. The sequence continues at coordinate 1,366,853 of MUZC01004646.1, read as the reverse complement.
CGAGGTGCCAATAGAGACGTGCGTTCACTAACCGTTCTGCTACCTTTCCCACACACCACGTGAGGGAAATGGGCCGGTAACTGGACGGGTGTTCGCCAGGCTTCCTCTCCTTATGTAATGGGGTAATTATGGCCTTTTTCCACAGCTTCGGCAGTGTGCCTGTAGTCCAGGTTCTATTGATAAAACTCAATAGTTTTATTCGGCCTGTCTTGTCCAGATGTTTGAGCATTTCATTGTGAACCTTGTCTGGCCCTGGTGCTTTGCCAGTTTCATATTTGTTGAGTGCGGTTTGCAACTCTGTCATCGTGAAAGGTGCTTCGAAAACCTCGAGTTGGGGGCCCCTGCTTTGTCTCCTGGAGCCCTCCTTTCGCATTTGGTCGATACTTTGGCTAAAGTCAGATCTGGCGCCTTTTTTATTCACCTGGGCAAAGTGTTTATTCAGCGCCCGTGCGCTCTTTGTTTCACTTGCTCGTTGGCACTTTGTCGTCGTCAAAGGGTTGGGGTTTTTAGCTTTATCCGCACCAGATAATGCATCAACTAGACGCCAAACGTTTCTACCGTCTGCTAGGTCGAGTTTTTTGCATCTATTGGCCCACTTGGCCTTCTTCGCCTTTTCGACAGCGAGGATTGTGCCAATAAACTTCTCGTAGGTTTCATCCACGTTGCCTCCTGCAACGTCCAGCAGAGCGAGCTTGGTCTCGCTCTCGGCCTCGTATCTTTGCCAATCGGCCTTGCGGAATTGCCAATGCCTTCTATCAAATCGAGGTTTATCCGCACCAAGCACAAATTCAATCAGTATTGGGAGGTGGTCGCTTCCAACCTCTTTCAGTACCTCCAGTCTATGCCTGGACTCTAAGTCCGCTGAGATTAGCGTTAGATCTGGGCGGGACTCCGTGCTGTGTCCCGTGTGAAACCTTAATGATAATTTTTGGATTGTATGTGCGTAGCTCACAATCATCAAATTGTAGATTTACATCACATTTCTCATCGATTGAAAGAACTGTTCCAACTTTGCCGATGTGCTTTTTAAAAAAGAAAATATAACAATGAAGGCCTGTTAAGTTTCTTGATTTTTAAAAAAAAAAAGAAATAGTGAAAATTTAACTTTAATTACGTTTAGTCAATTGTAAATCAATGACTTTATTTCCATCTCATATTGAAATACATTTACGTATTATAATTACCTACTTAATTTTTATTATTATTATTTTAATTTTTTGCAAGATTTAAATCAAAATATTGTTTTACACATAAATTCAGCAGTACAATACATGAAATAAAGAATATAACATATGTCAAGAGAGAGGGGAGATTTACTCGGAGACAGAAGTAAAAGTAAAGGGGAATGTTGAGGTAAATAAAAAAACAATTAAAATATGATAGAAAATTATTAATATAACACTTATCTATAATAATATGAAATGATACCTGAATTATACTGTTAGAAATCTCTCCATTTCCTTTCTCAAGTCTTTCGAGTCTATACAATTCTTCAGAAATTTTCACTCTGTCTTTCCTTTTAAAAGCGATTGTGTGTTTCGGTGTTAGTAAAGACTTCTTATCTGAATTTTAAATTAAATATTGACCATAAATCTGATTAAAATTTCACAATAGTTTTATATTAGTTATCCAAACATAAACATTTAAAAACCATTGTGATTTTGTTTTCATTGTTTCGAAGTGAAGAAAATAACTTTATTTTTAACAAATATTTTAGGAGTGAATGTATACCTATCTCATCTACAGTTATGTTACCTATTTTTTCACTTAGGTACTTGATAGTGCTAACACGTAGGTACTGGATAGTACTATCACGTATTTAAAGGATAGTGACATCAGGTAGGTAAAATATAGTGATATCACGTAGGTGCATGATAGTGATACGTAGGTACAAGATAATGACATAAGGTTGGTACAAGATAGTGATATCACATAGCTACATGATAGTGGTTTCACGTAGGTACAAGATAGTGAAATCACGTAGGTACATGATATTGATATCACGTAGGCACATGATAGTGATATCATGTAATTACAAGATAGTGATATCACGTAGGTACATGATGGTGATATCAAGTAGATACATGATAGTGATATCAGGCAGGTACAAGATAGTGCTATTAATAGGTACATGATAGTGATATCACGAATTTTCAATATAGTGATATCACTTAGGTACATGATAGTGATATAAAGCTCATTTCATTACCCAAAATATTTGATCCAACAATTTATTTTCTTTCCTTACTCTTTCACGGCTATTTTGTTTTCAGCTTAAGTTTTCGAATACATTTAAAAAGCACAAAGTAAATTAAAGATTCTGAACATAATAAAACCCAGTATACGAGCATGAACAGGGGCGTTATAGAAGATTTGATGACAACTTTGTCTTTCTGACTTTATGTAAGGCTTTAAATCTAAGGTAAGTGCTTCGCCATCATCTTTGAACTCACTTCCTGAACCGCCAAGTTGGTCATTTCGTCTCTTATCTTCCATGTCATTTCGTCTCCTATCTTCCATGTCATATCGTCTTCTATCTTCCATGTCATTTCGTCTCCTATCTTTCATGTCATATCGTCTCCTATCTTTCATGTCATATCGTCTCCTATCTTCGCTGTCATTTCGTCTCCTATCTTCCATGTCATATCGTATCCTATCTTCCATGTCATTGCGTCTCCTATATTCCATGTCATTACGTCTCCTATCTTCCGTGTTGTTCCATCCTCTATCTCCATGGTTAATCCAAGAGTTCCTTTCTCCTGAGTTCATCGGTTCAGAAATCTGAAATTGTGAAATAAAAATTTAAATTAAACAAATATAATATAGGTCTAATGTACTATTTACCTATTGCGTTAATAAAATTAAAACCACGTTTTGCCTAGAAAGAGATACAGAGATAACAATTTTGTTTCCTGTATATGATTTAAATTAATCAGAAGAAGAATGTATACCAATTATTTATATATGTATATATAACGGTATTTGAAAACCAAAATAAGCCTCAACGTTTATCTGAAACTTACTATTGTTTTATTGGTTGAAATGTCAATTCCTTTAAAGAATTCTTCTAATGTATTTACATTCACGGTACCTGTTAAAAATAGGTGTATTTTCTATAAATTCAATGAATACCCAAAAGAATATGACTATTTACAATACTATTTTTAAAGCAAAAAATTATTAAATGTAAAAAAAATCTGAAAATTAAATAATTTAATTTTTTGAAAATTTCAATTATTTGTTAATGACATTTAATAAAGTAGCCAATCTTATGAAGAACATATGACAACATACATAACTTACCAAGTACAGGCAGGTGACTCTCGTAATAAGTGTTACCGAAGCAACTCTTAGCTAACTTGAGTTCCACCTTTCCGTTTAATCCGAGTCGGTATTTGTACACATTGCCAGATGTCCACCTGACGGAGACATCACCCACCTTGTTAATATTCCCCACCTGGCCAGTTTTACCTGCTGTTTCTATATAAAGAACAAATTTATATAAAGTTATTTAGTAAACAAGAAAGATTAGTATTTCTTCCAGATTCTAGTTAAAAAGATATTGCGCTGTCGCATCAATGATCAGTTTTTATATATATCATGTATGTATATTAATGTCGTGTTTCTAAGCCTCAAATTAATGATTAAACTTGACCAATATCTCTCTTCAATCTGGCCTATACATTTGGCTATTAAATATTCATAGCATAGTCCACTGTTTATTGAAAGTTTTGCGGCGCAAATCTATTTGCTTTCATTAATTTCTTGAAGCTTCTAAAAAATCTGATTGAAAAAAAAAATTTGTTCGCCGAGTTGCTTCATGAGACTACAGATGTATTTCATTATTTCTTGTTCTTTTTTCCTTCAAAAACCTTGTCTCTTTAAAAAGAAGTTAATTCTTGCGAATTTATTTATTTTTCTATTTTTTAAAAATAAACTTTATTTTGACTTTCCATTATTTAGATATTGTTTAAAAATGAAACAACTATTTTGAACAGAACCATACCATCTTGAGACAACTATTTAAAAGAGAACCTTACTATTTTGAGACCATCTTGAGACAACTATTTAAAAGAGAACCTTACTATCTTGAGACAACTATTTAAAAGAGAATCTTACCATCTTGAGAAAACTATTTAAAAGAGAATCTTACCATCTTGAGACATCTATTTAAAAGAGAACCTTACTATCTTGAGACAACTATTTAAAAGAGAACCTTACTATTTTGAGACCAACTTGAGACAATTTTTTAAAAGAGAACCTTACCACCTTCTGACAACTATTTAAAAGAGAACCTTACCATCTTGAGACCATCTTGAGACAACTATTTAAAAGAGAACCTTACCATCTTGAGACATCTATTTAAAAGAGAACCTTACTATCTTGAGACCATCTTGAGACAACTATTTAAAAGAGAACCTTACCATCTTGAGACATCTATTTAAAAGAGAACCTTACCATCTTGAGACCATCTTGAGACAACTATTTAAAAGATAACCTTACCAACTTGAGACATCTATTTAAAAGAGAACCTTACCATCTTGAGACATCTATTTAAAGGAGAACCTTACCATCTTGAGACCATCTTGAGACAACTATTTAAAAGAGAATCATACCATCTGGAAACAACTATTTAAAAGAGAAATAATACCATCTGGAGACAACTATTTAAAAGAGAATCTTACCAATTTGAGACAACTAATAAAAAAAGAGAACTTTACCATCTTGAGACAACTATTTAAAATAGAACCTTACCATATTGAGACCATCTTGAGACAAGTATTTAAAAGAGAACTTTACTATCTTATTTCCCGCATTCCAGTCAAACCCACGAAAAACAAAAGCACCGTTAAATATTCCCTAGGCTAAACGTTTTTCGTTTTGACTGTCACATCGTGGGGGAAGTTTTACTCTGTAATAAAAGATATAACATGTCAAAGATATAAACTAAAAGATTTTAGTTTAATATCGAAGAAGTGCTAGTGTCATTAGCTAGGGCGCACTCATGCACGCACGCACTCACGCACGCACGCACGCACCGTCAGGGGTAATTGCGTAAATTTAAAATGAGAGTTTACATTTAATGGATATTAAGTATATTAAGTTTGTTACAAGTTTTTTGAATTACACAATGATATTAGATGTACATTCATATTTCATTTTCATTTACTTTAAATAAGATTTTTGTAGTTCTACAGATTTTTTTCTTGAACGTTATGTTTAATCAATTCATGCATTATCGTGCAAATAATGAATAATTAATGCACAATGAATATGGACATACATATATATAAATGAATGTTGAGATGAATATTACATGTATGAAAATGTGAATATGATATAAGTATAGATATGAATATAATTATTTCATTTAAGATTTATTTTATTGTATTTTGACAAAAAATGTTTTAGGTTAAAAAAAAACATTTTTGAAGAAGGGGGTTGAATGTCACGTGATTATTTGCATATTAGTAATTGAGAGAGAGTGCACGTGACAAGTAAGAAAGAGGCTGGGCAGTTGAGTGTACAAAATGGTGGACAGAAAAATGGCGTAAAAGCGAGACGCATTATATCAATGTATAAAGTGTACATACTTTTGTGTTGGATTAAAGTTAATTAATTTCAAAAGTCTTCAGTTTTCTTGATGCTACTTGTAGGTATACGCCTACACATAAGTGGAGGAGGCCTAACTAGAAAAGTCACAGTCTAATAGGAGTTACATTAATGTCAGCCACGTTAACTGTCAGAGAAAACAGTTACATTTATAAAGCGCCTTTGTAAAGATTTATAACTAATTTGCATCTTTTGTTATTTTTTTCATATTTTTTCTTGTTATTTATGTTGCATTTCTTTGGGTTTTTTTTCAAGTTTCGTTTTGTCTTATTTATTTATTTATTTTTTTTTATATTTTTTTTTATATTAATGTTTGAAGTATGATTATTGAGACATTAAATTTTTTCTTTAATTAGAAATCAGTGAGTGCAAAGATTTATCGTTTTAAAATGTATGTTAGTGTATATGTTACCGGCAAAGTATGAAATCCCGGTATTCTATAGAATGCCTAGGTAATGTATAGAATGCCTGATCGTTTCAGGCAAACTGTGAAATAGAAGTCGTTTATGAAGATGTTACATACTTTTCCTAGGCATTCTATACAATTCCTAGGCATTATATAGAATGACCAGTACCGTTTAGGCAAAGTGTTCTAACGGCACAAGATGAGAAACCTTTATTAATTAATACGCATTTGAAAAGGAAAAACAAAAATACGAAATAAAGCACAGAATATTCTTACAGGAAAACAATGAAAGTAGAACTGAGATTGGAATGACACTTTTTACTTAACTTTCTTCTTCACACAAAACACTCCATATTTTAGCACTTTGATGTTGCACATACATCTCGCGAATTAAAGAAGAATGCTAATAGAATATTGTTACCGGTAAAACACAAAGCACAATTGGCAAGGCCTACTTGTTGCAGCAGGGAAGGCTAGAATGACATTTTGAGTTGCACTTAACTTTCTTTTTCACGCAAAGGCACTTCATATTTTGGCATTTTGTCTTGCACATACATCTGACGAATCCTTGTCCGCTTCCTGTGGACTGAGAAGTAGCTGCAGATCGGAGAGGTATTTCGTGGTCAGGGACGTCTTCAATTCTCATTAAGTTCTTTGGACATACGGTGAATTCTGATCTGGCGTAGAGTTGTTTTAAGCTTCCTTGTGCAGTTCCAAGTCGATAAAAGCCATCTTCCGTCACGCTCATAACAACCGCCAAGAGATTGCGGGAGTCACCCCGTCCTTTGTCGACGTCGGGAATCGGAACTCGCACAGTGGCACCCAAAGGCACAGGAGGAAATTTCTTGTCAGAATCTCTTTACATTTTTTTGGCCTGCATCTCGAGGTTATGTTTCGATTCCATTTTATTTTTAATAGCTTTCTCAATATTGAAGCAAACATTGCATAAAATGCTAACCCCATAACCTTCTACTTCCTCGCCGTCATCGTCTTTAGCAGAATGTCCACAGATGGCATGCACGTTTCGATCACAATTTCGACATGTATGAGCACCCGTGGTTTCTTTTAAACAGACGCAGAAGAAGGCTTTTTAGTATCCACGGAAATGAACGGCTCTTCAATAACCATGGCTTAACCATTGCTTTGGTTTCCTCCATCGTGGATTGCATTCTCATTTATGTCTTCTGCAGGGGACTGTGTCTCTTGTATTGCTTCATCTCGCATTTGTTCCTGCTCTCCTGTTCTTTTTACGCTGTCTATTATTTTTTCGAGTTCTTCCTCAGTCTCTACGTCTCGTAAAACGTCTTCAGGTAGGAACGACGTCGAGAGACCTACCCTGGCTTTGCAGCCGAAGAGAGCTTCGTATGGGGACCTCTTAATCCCAGAATGAAAAGCTCTGTTCTTCATAAGCTGAACGAATCGCAATCCCTTACTCCAGCAGCTACTTTTTTCTTCTTGCATCCAAGCACACAGCATATTTTCAATGTCCTGATTAGCTCTTTCGACGCTCCCCTGACTTTGTGAATGGCGCGGCTTACCATGGACGATCTTTAAAGGTTGCCAGTACTCCTTTAGGCTGCTTACCACATTGTTTGCAAATTCTCTGCCGTTATCGGACTGCAGAATAGTTGGAGCACCAAGCAGCGTAAATATGTCGACGAGCTGATAGGCTACTTCTTCCGCTCTCTTTGATTTAAGAGCCCTGAGAACTACAAACTTGGTGAGATGATCTTGGTACACCATTATCAACTTGTATTCTCGGTCAGGATGGGATTGAAAATCGATGAGATCGACCTGACAACGGGAGTTGTATTTAGAAAAAAACCATTGGCTTGACCACAACACCTTTTTTAACACCTTTTTGTTTTTCTGGCAAAGCTCACAAAGGTGAAGATACAGCTCAACATCATGACGCGTAATGTTCTTATACTTGGGTGAAAGTTCTTTCAACATTCTGTCCCTTCCTGCATGACCAATAGCCAAATGGGTCTTATGGAGTACGTCAAATAACTCGGAGTCTGGGACATAAAACTGAATAGTACTTGTATCTTCTTTAATAGGATAGATCAACTTAGTCTTATTCTCGACCATCATTACGTCATAGTGTTTCAAAAGCCAATATTCCCTTGGTTTCTTCTTAATGGTCGTCTTAGCCTTTTTCACATCGTCTACTAACTTTTGGTAATTGGCTTCGGTTAGAGAAACAATATTTTTAGCAGCCTTGGCTCTTACTTGAGACAATTCATCGCAGAACCGTCGTTGCATGTCAGCATGGCGTGATTCATGTCCTGTCATTACACTGCCTTCCGACATGGTGACACTAGAATCCATGGGAAAAGATGACACGGTAGCGTCTCTGAAACCTCAGCCGGATACTACGCACTGCACTGGCGATATCCGTTGCGTGGTAGTGGAACGTCGTACCAACAATACGCTGTATTGCGATAATTCTTGACGCGTACGGCACTCGACCAGCACGTGCTTCGTCGCCATTAAACAACGACCCAAGCGCCACCTCAAACACGCGTACGGCACTCGACCAGCACGTGCTTCGTCACCATTAAACAACGACCCAAGCGCCACCTCAAACACGCGTACGGCACTCGACCAGCACGTGCTTAGTCGCCATTAAACAACGACCCAAGCGTCACCTCAAACACGCGTACGGCACTCGACCTGTACGTGCTTCGTCGCCATTAAACAACGACCCAAGCGCCACCTCAAACACAGCGGGAAAAATGATTTCTTTAGGTCTGTTATATACTTTGCCGGCAGGTAATCCGGCATTCTATAGAATGCCTAGGCAATGTATAAAATATCAATCATTTCACAGTTTGCCTGAAACCATCAGGCATTCTATACATTACCTAGGCATTCTATAGAATGACTGATTTCACACTTTGCCGGTAACATATATACTTCTATATTGTGGGAGTACAAAATTATTGGTAATCATTGTATGCCTATTGGGTATGCCAATAAAGGATTGATGTTTTAGAATGGAAAGGTTTGAGATGAAAATGTATTTAAAAAAGCGGTTGTTGCTGGGAGATTGGAAGACAAATATTTTGAAAGAGTTGGGCGAAAAAGAGAAGGGCAGACAGAAGAAGTTGGAAAGTAAGAGCGAATAACAGGTATAGAAAATGCACGAAATAGGGAGAAAAGTAGAAGGAGAAAAAAAAGTGGTGAGGAATAAGAATAAAAACTTGTCTGTTAGGTCGTCATTTGATATGATATTTTGTTCAAAGGCAAGAATCATAGCATGATGTGATAGTCATGGTAAAAGTTTAAAGGTATTTGGTTGAATATATGTGGACATTTAAAACTTACCAGTATGATAACTGAGTGTCATATCTGAAGAACGTGTGTGATATGTCATGCTTGTCTGACATGTAGCAAAATGTACATAAATTAGCGTCGGAACAATCTGCACACTTCCAAAGAAGACCTGCTATTCCGTTTTCTTCGCAGCTCGGCAGGTACCTTTATGATGTGTTCCTGTCAATGTCGCGATAATTTTTAAATAATTTTTACCCCTTAAAAGAAAACTAATCGAACTGTAATTGGTAAGGGAAATAAACCATAATTATTTTTAGAGTGTGTTAATGTATGACCTTGGATTAAGTCCACTTGACAACCTTCCTTTGTAACCTGCCCCTTGGATTAAGCCCAAACTACTACGTCCCTTTGCTACCTGGCCCTTGGAGTAAGACCACACGACTACCTCCCTTTTCTACCAATATAAATCATCCTCTATATTCTCATCTAAACTCTCAATCCTACACAAATCGCACGACATGCTCTAAGAAAAATAAAATCACTCTATGTTCTCAATAAACACACATATTACGTTGCTCATATTGTTTTTAAAGTAGTTGGGGTTTTTCTTTATCACCGGTGTCAGTAGGGCAAAGTAAACGCATAGCTGCAACAATAATAGTGATAATATAGCAAACATTCTGTTAAGACAAGGGACATGAAAAATGATTTTATTCAGAAAAAATTAGAATCTAATAATATGGCTGCTAATGAAAGCAAACATCAACTCAGATGTGTTTATAATGAAACAAATACTTATTTAGTTACCAAGTGTTAGTACTTTTAATTATAGCTGAAATTTAAATTTTCATACATTGTAAATTGAAATAGTATTTATGTACTTTTATCATATTATTGCTTTGCTTTCATATTTTAATGTTATTGTTAACTCTTTCTGTAGACCGTAGTTACATGATTATATTTTAGCGAATCTTGTTATTGATCATGTATTAATTTCAATAGTTGTAAAGTTTTTTGTTTCTGTTGTTGTTATTTTTTGGTTGTTGTCATTTTTAAGTATATTTGGATTTGACAGGAAGATGCTCTTAAGAACAAAATTTAATAGACCAGTTATCACCATTAAGATTTTATACTCAATGTATCTAAATTATTCTACAACTTACACTCTACAAGCTAGTATAACACTCTAAAAGCTAGTAAAACACTCTACAAGCTACTGTAGCACTTCAGTTTGTGTATATCGAGGTATCTTTTATTAAAACGAATTTCAATAGTTTAATTTCAATTTTAATTGATTGTCGTTTATTTTGGACACACAAATAAAAGTGTATTTTATTATATAGCGTCTCCTCTCTTTAAATTGTAGTGATAAAGACAGAAACGTATTGATGCTTAACTACCTACGGCCCTGTAAATTATAGTAATAGAATAAACAATATTTATTTTTTAAAAATAGAATAAATGTCACTGGCAATGGAGGCTTTTTCTACTTGTGCTGAAGAAGGAGTTTTAATACTATCTAATTATAATATTCATCTACTTTATAGGACTCTTCTACCAAAGAAAAAAACTATATTAAAAGACATTTTTAAAAATGATCTGAAAGACTGGTGCAATTGAAACTGAACAGAATAATGTCATAAGGTGAATTACTGACACTAAAAATACTAGATGAATAATCATCAGATGGTTGAAGTTGCATAAGGGGCCGTCCATAAATGACGTCACGCGATTTTTGCAGATTTTTTACCCCCTCCCCCCCCTACGTCACGCGTTGTCACAAAATCGTAGATCCCCCCTCCAAAAGTACGTCACAAAACTTTGACCCCCGCCCGCTAAAAAAAAAAATTCTATTTGAAAATAAGTATGTTTCAAATCTTTTTTGTATCATTTAAGTATTTATTTAGTGTAGGTATACATTTTAATATTGTGACACACGTAAAAGACATTAAATAAATTGTAAGCCAGTGATTCTCAAACTTTTTCTTATCAGACGACCGGCAAGAATTTTTCCATTTCACCAGGTACCATTGCATTCTTTTCCGTTTTTACATGATTTTCTCTGTACTGATTTGATGCATTGATAGGAAAATGAGCCCCTACACAGCTTAAAGCCCTATAAGATTAAGTATGAATTCGGCTTGTTTTATATATTGCATTTTAAAAAAAATGTTTAGTTGCCAAGGCATAGCAAGACAGCTAACGAGCAAGCAGCGGTATTGTCAAAAACCAATTGATGTGATTAACCTTCGCGATTAAGCTCGCTAATGTGGCTATTGATATTACAAGGATCATTGGATTGTTGATAGACCTAGAATATTTAGATACAAGACAATTCCTCAAATTAATTTCGATCTTCCAATGACAGTTTTCCTGCTAAGTATATGCACATCAAAGGTATTTGATCTAAAATTATCACATTGATATCATATCTCATGTTTTCTAAAAATTATTAGGTATGCGCTGGAAGAGGTAAATGGCTAATACTGTACGAACCCCACATTGTGCAGGAAAGTATTTTTAGGGTGTCATCTTGTGCGTCGCAAAATACAGTTATTCTTGCAAGTTGAGGACTGAAAAAATGCTATGACATTATTAAAATATCCAATTATCGTAACTTTTTACTCCGAAGCTCACACGTTTTTTTAATTATTTTTATTTTATTTTTTTATTTAAATTCTTTTTTCTTCAGGATTTCATGTAAAACTACGTCACACAAGAGTTGTAAATATAATTTCACCAATGGACGAGGCGTGTTTAAATTGTTGCATTCTCTTGACTCTTGACGAATTTATAAACTAATGAAAAATACATGGCTACCGCTATCGGTCTGTTTAACCAAAGGGTCGGTAAACAGGGATAAATTATCTCATTTGAGGTAAAAAGGGAACTCTTGGGGGTAAACTGAATTATTGTTGGCATAGAAAATTCGCTAGAATCCACCACTTTTGGGTTAACAGTAATGTTAACATAAACTTTAACAATTTTAAGATTTAGTTATCGTATTGAACCGGTCCGTTTTTTCAAACCGTTTAACCGGCCTTCAAAAAACGAAATGTGTTAATAGCCCTAGATTATATTTTATTTTAATGCATACAAATTAAACATTGACTATAAATCACTACTTTTAAATTATGTGTTTATAAAAAAAAAAGTTGTTTAAAAATAATATTTCTATAATGTATTTTTTTAAATTAAAAAATCCCTCAAAGGACATGGGACAGTAAGAAAGAGGTCGGCGAACAAGGGTAAATTACATCATCTGGGGTCAAAGGGGAATCATTGGGGGGTAATGCAGATTCATTTGGGACATATAACATCCACTCCACTCCACTATAAGATATATTCAAATACGTCATGTGTGCGTGTACGCTTGGAACATATGCCCACTATTGAACCGGTTCCTTCCAAAAAATGCATTTGTTAAATTTGTCATCTATGTAGATTTCTTATTTACGTACTATACGAAGACACCTAAATCCACCCTGCTTTAATTTATATTGACAAAAGTGACAATAATCTTAATTAACATGACTTGACTGAATCAAGTATCCTTTCTGTCATATTGAAAATTAATGCCTTAAAAACTGAGTTCAGAAGAAAGTTGTTTTGTGCTCCTCTCGAATTGCGATGTCGAGAATTTGATGCACACAATAAAGTTAATGAATACTTTTGACTAATTTTAAATGGACACATTTATCATTATATTTAGAATGGTCAGTGGCGTTTTACCAAAAAGCAATCGAAAAATTATATAAAACTTAAAACGTTTATAATTGTATCAAATAGATTCCCCTCACCCCCACCGAACCCCCAAATGGATATTCCGTGTCGTTTTGACTTAAAATATCTACATATCTAATACTATTCATATCTTTTTTAGACACATGTCCTGTTTGTAAAACTCACCAGTTGCAGTTTCGAGGGGGGGGGGNAAAAAAAAAAAAAACACTTTATTTTCAAAATAAGTGTTTCAAATCACTTTTTTTGTCATTTAAGTATTCATTTAATGTATTTCTACAATGTAATATTGTAACACGCGTGAAGCTAAGTAAAAGACATTAAATAAATTGTAAGCCAGTGATTCTCAAACTTTTACATATCAGACGACCGCAAAGAATTTTTCCATTTCACCAGGTACCGATGCATTCTTTTGCCCGTTTGACATGATTTTCTCTGTACTGATTTGATAGCAAAATGAGGCCCTACAAAACTTAAAGCCCTATAAGATTAAGTATGAATTCAGATTGTCTTATTTATTATATTTTTAAAATAAATGTTAAGTTTCCAAGGCATTGCAAGACAGCTAATGAACAATGCAGCGGTAATGTCAAAAACCATTCGATGTGATTAACCTTCATGATTAAGCTCGTGAATATAACTGTTGATGTTACAAGAATCATTGCATTGTTGACAGACCTAGAATATATAGATACAAGTAAGACAATTCCTCCAATTGATTTCAATCTTTTAATGACAGTTTTCCTACTAAGTATATGCACATCAAAGGCATTTGATCTTAAATTATCATATTGGTATCACGTCTCATGTTTTCTAAAAAAAATTATTAGGTAAGCGCTGGAAGAGGAAATCGGAAAATAGCCAATACTGTACGAACCCCACATTTGTGCAGGAAAGTAGAGTGCCATCTGGTAAATACAGTAATTCCTGCAAGTTGAGGACTGAAAAATTGCTATAACATTATAAAAATATCCAATCTTATCATAACTTTTTACTCCGAAGCTCACAGGTTTGTTTGTTTTGTTGTTTTTTTTTCAATTCTTTTCTCTTCAGGATTTCACGTACGTCACACAAGAGTTGTAAATATAATGTCACCAATGGACGAGGAGTGTTTAAATTGTTACATCCTCTTGTGGAATTTATAAACTAATGAAAAATACATGGCTACCGCTATCGGCCTGTTAAACCAAGTGGTCAGTTAACAGCGATAAATTATCTCATTTGGGGTAAAAAGGGAACTCTTGGGGGTAATGCTGAATCATAATCATTGTGGGCATAAACGGCCGTGAAAAAAACGAAATGTGTTAACATCATTAGATTATATTTTATTTTAATTCATACAAATTAAACATTGACAATAAATCATTACTTTTAACTTCTTTGTTTAAATAAAATATTTTAAAAAAATATTTTAAAAATGTATTTTATAAAAAAAATCGTTCAATTGACTGACGGGCATCCCTTAAGAAAGAGGTCGGCTAACAGGGGTAAATTACCTCATCTTGGGCTTGGGTCAAAAGGGAATTTATGGGAGTAATGCAGACTCATTTGGGACATATAACATCCACTCCACTCCACTAGATATTTTCAAATACGTCATGTGTACGTTTACGCTTGTAACATATGCCCACTATTTGAACCGGTTCTTTCCAGAAAATGCATTTGTTAAATTTGTTATCTATGTAGATTTCTTATTTACGTACTATACGAAGACATCTAAATCCAACCTACTTTCATTTATGTTGACACAAGTGACAATAATCTTAATCAACATGACTGGACTGTATCAAGTATCCTTTCTGTCATATTTAGAATTAATGCCTGAAAAACTGAGTTCAGAAGGAAGTGATTTTGTGCTCCTCTTGAATTGCGATGTCAAGAATTTGATGCATTCAATAAAGTTAATATATATTTTTGACTAATATTAAATGAACACATTAATCATTATATTTAGAATGGTCAGAGGCGTTTGACCAAAAAGCAATCGAAAAATTATATCAAACTTAAAACGTTTATAATTGTATCAAATAGATTCCCCTCCACCACCCACCAAATGGATNGGGGGGGGGGGGAAGGGGGGATAACCAACCAAAAAAAAAAAGTTCGCAGACTCCTGCCGTGAGAGAACTAAAAAGCTGGTGACATCACAAACGCTTTGATGTCAACGTCAAGCGTCGCAGCGTAACAATTTGGTATGTTCTCTTGTGGGTTCTCAAACTTATAATTATATTTAATTATCGTGTCTTGATAACTTAAACCAACTGGCGGCTGATGGCCTATCGACAGACACTTTGAGAAGCACTGAATAAAAAAAAAGTCATGATATTTAAATACATTTTAAGAGACCAAATATTTCAGTGGAATGAGTGGAAAGTTTATTTAAAGTTACTGTTTCGATGTGACGTCACATTTCTTCAACCCCCTTGCCTCCCCCACGTCACGCATCGTCACAAAAGTGAGACCCCCCTCCCCCCCCTAGGTGCGTGACGTCAAAAATCGGCCAAAATCGCGTGACGTCATTTATGGACGGCCCCTAAGACATAATAATTTAAAGCGTTGAATAATGGTAAAGGAATATATCATCCGTATATTATCAGATAATTTGAAATGCACTAGATAAGATAAGATAAATCATAGATTAGCAACATTTAAAATGTTGGTTTTATCAAAGTAATTTATAAACTAACCTAAATCCAATTGAATAGCTATGTCACTTTCATATTTGCGTAGATCCCCGTTATGGCATGCATGTTTTAACGGGAATTTCCGATTTATATGCTTTTTTTCCCAATGTTTCTATAAAATTTAAAAGGCCACTTTAAAAATAGCAATTTTTAAAATAATCAGCTCCTTCTATGACAAAGGACACATATAGAATTTTAAATAAGGAACAAATACATTAATCTACTTTGTCATGTGTTAATTTTCTCACGTAAAATCAAAAGAAAAATACGTCACAGCAATAGAGCAAAAAAAAAGTTTTTAAAAAAATTGAAATGATATAGATTCTCTATATATATTCTATTCATTTATTTAATGTTAATGAATGTAGAATGTTAAGATGGATTTACTTGCTATAGCCTACTGTTGATTACACGGAAACAAAACTCTAATCATGTGTTATAAATTTCAGGAATACCTGGCATTATATTGGTTGACTATCTGATCTGAAACAGTTCATTAACTCAGAAACAACCTGCATCTTAACGTCGACAAATTTTCCAAAGCATTGACTCACCCTCAGCACAATGAAGAGAAGACAGACGTTCTATACCTCACGGCCCGGGCAAATCTTTCACTGAGCCTAATACAATCATCAACAGCAAGATACTTAACGCAGTGAGCCGCTTTATTTTAGTCTGGCAGTCACGGTCGGCCTAAGGCCTAAGGGAATTGGATGCCCTAGGTTAAGGGAATTCGGTGGCCCTAAATGTAATAGAGAAATAAAAATAAGTATGGAACGATTATTGTAGGAGGCCGCAACATGTGATGAGACTAATCGGTGGCCAAAGGCAGCTGCCTAGTTTGCCTATGCCTAAAGCCGGCCCTGTTGGCTGCATATTGTCTCAGAATGCCGGCATTGATGAAAAGGTATACGTGAGATTCTCTAAGGCCAATTTAGCATATGACATATTTTATGCAATGTCTGGAAACAAATTTGAATCCGCACCGACACAAAGATAAAAATATAAAGAGCTGTAGCACTCCCTACTTTACTATAAGCATGCGAATTATGGGCCGTATACCAACACAATCCGAGGTTGCTGGACGAATTTCAAACCAAACGCCTAATAAAAATACTCAACATAAAAAAGCATGAATAAAGTTCCAGACACCGAAATATTATCCACAGCGATTCTACCCAGCACATACACAAGCCCCGTACAGTATTTATTTTATGCAAGAAAATTTCAATGACATAATTTCATGGATGTTTTAAAAGTAGGGCTGTTATCGATTAATTTAAATTTAATCGTTAACTTTTGAAAAATTACTGAATAATTAATCGATAATTTTTTATTAAAGCTAAAAATAAGATTATGACGTCATCTAACATAAAATTTCAAGGGAAATAGCAAAAAAAAAAAAAGGAAAAAAAAAGGCAATTGACATTTTTTAATTTAATTTGAAGTACTTCAACATAATGTCAATGAATTTAAATTTTGTCATTGCTAAGTAAGTGAAAATAATGTTTAATTTGTTTATGTCATTTTACTTTTATTTTAAAGTTTATACGTTAAAAATCTTTTTTTTTTTTCAATGGAGAAGTCTGTAGGTAAATAAAGCTATCTATTGTTAATTATTAAAAATTAATTATTTTTTAACAAATCGTAAAAATTGTTTAAAACATTTTCTTTACATTTAATCACTATTTTATTGATTAAAATAATATTAATCGATAAAAACTTTTACGGATTAATCGATAAATTAATCGATAATTTCCGCAGCCCTATTTAAAAGTAAAGGTACTTTGTATATAAAGAGAATAAATTTTTTAAGTTATATATTTTCAGAGAAAAACAATTATGAAATAGGTGCCCTCGTTAATGAGGTCACACACCTCATATTATTTGGATTCTTTCTTTATGCATCAAAGTTGATAAAGTTAAAATGCATATGGCTCTCAATAAAATAAGACAAACATTTTTTTTTCCAGTGATTTTCAATTAAAATTGCTTTAAACTTTTGAAGCCAAGTAACTTCTTTTAATTATTCCGTATATTAATCTTTTGCATATTCTACATTGCTTGATGCTTCAATTTTTAAATGGATCAATGAGTTCTTATGTAAAATTGAAATAATATTATTTTAGGAATTTCTATATTTGTGTTATCTTTTTCTTAAACTAAATAGATTACACACATTTCAAATGCTGCTAATTCTGATGAAATACTTTGTACATTCCACTGTGCAACCCACTCTTTAAAAATTAATTTATAAAATAAATTTAAATGACATTAATTATTTTTTAAAAGAGTTATTACTTTATTTTATCAAATCTAAAAAAAATAATTAGCTATTTTTTGTAGCTGAAAAACATTTCCTGGACTGTGCCTTGCAATATCGTCTTTGAAAGACCTCCAGATGTTTTCACGTGTCTGTACCAACTTAATTTCCTCTTTCTAATGGAGGTGAGAAGGTTCTCGTAAGGGCCAATGACAGCACTTATTTTATCGCGGACCGTGATGTGCCCCGTGTAGGAGATGACAAGATCAGGAGGTCTCTAAAAGACGACAATGAAGGCACAGTTCAGGGAAGAAGGAAAAGAGGCAGACCAAGGAAGAGATGGAAGGACGATATCAAAGATTTGAAAGGCCTGTAATTTAGCGACTCCCAGAAGGCAGCTCAGAACCGAGACACATAGCATGAGATAGTGTGCAGCCCAAAATGGTGCACCTACGACCCAGCGTTGGGTTAAGGAACAGTTCAGTTTAGTTCAGAAAAACATTATCTCTATAAAAGTTATGTTGGAAAGTTAACAAAGTTTGAAAATAAATTATTACACAGCAAAATGAAATTAGTTGTTACGTCACTCTGTTATGTTGGTCACAAGGAGTTCGTTAAAAATATGGCACTTGGCCCATATCACAGTTGGAACTTGCCCGACTGGGGCGGGCTATACCAAAGATAAAGTGATTGTCTGATCTCAGATAATTATCGTTTTATTTAATTATTTGAACTTTTCAACATTTCATTGCCAATACAATAACATAATTGTTGTCATGCATGAGGGTATTAATAAAATTGACATGAGCTAATATCTCATTCCGCATCATGAAAGAAACAATACGAAATTCGACTAGTTGTATTTGCGTAAATAATCCATGTATTGAACTATCCATATCTTTATTCTCGTAAACAACTGCAGCACATATTTGACCACTCTATAGCTTAAAGAATCTCCCATTTGGTGTCACTAGGATGTTTTAAGGTTAGTTCTTCAAAGGAATGGCCGTCTGAATGTCGAAGAAGAAAACAATTAATCAAAACTCAAATGAGTGTTTGAAAGCAAATCCAATCAAAGAATTTCCATTTTTTTTTTATTTAAGGGAAATCATTCAAGATTACATTAAAGTCATTTCAAAACAGTAATTCTAAACTAAAAAAAAATATGACGTCACATCCCTTCTCGCCACATTCCATCAAGAAAGTTTCAATAGAAGGCGCATCGCGGAACGATCTAGCAATATCATTCAGAAAGCGGGGGGGGGGGGGGGGCATTAATTATCATGCTAGAACTGGTTTATGAAAGGTAATATAAATAATATAAAAGTCCAAGTCACTCACTCACTCACTGGATCTGGAACGCTGAGGAGCGATGTACGACAGTCTACAGCAGTTAGTTTAGTTTAAAAATCGTGTATTGATGAGCGCTGTAAAAATATTTAATATGATGACGTCATTGTTTGGTGTGCATCGGTGCGCAAAATACAACACCTATTATTAAATACTTTGCCTACATTTCAGAAAGTTTAATATTTCATATTTATCAAAAAAACGACAAGTTAGTTGGGCTTTTGAAAAGGGTTGGCGCCGTAGGCGCCCTAAAAAAGTGAGCCCGCAGGCGCCACGCCGCCCCGGCAAAATCTAGTTTAAAATAAATAATTATAAAACTATAAAAAATAATTATTATTATTATTATATACTAATCATGTTTTAGTAAAATGCATTGTGAAAAACATACCACATTAAGTAATACTGCTGCGAAG
Source organism: Radix auricularia (assembly GCA_002072015.1). NCBI lineage: Eukaryota > Metazoa > Mollusca > Gastropoda > Lymnaeidae > Radix > Radix auricularia. The sequence goes on along the minus strand of MUZC01004646.1, from coordinate 1,347,104 downwards.
AAGTTGGGAGTATTCACAATTATTGCTGAGTAGTCTGTATATAAAACTATTGATAGTCCGGTTGTTTTATAATTCGCCAGAAACGCGTTACACAAATTTACCGGCAGCGTTAAATAATTCGCACCAATTATGACTGCACCAGTATTACAGCACAATGCGTTGAAAATAAAATATGTGAATGTAAAGTAAGACATATCAAGCGAGAAGTGTCTTCTTGTTAATCTCGAACCCAAAATGAGTATTATTTTTCGTACTAACATTTAATAGGTTTTTTTTTATTATCGGCAGTTGCCGCAGCGGCTTCACGTGAACACGATGAAGCACAAAATATGAAGGAATATTTATCTGAAAATTGATGCTTATATAAGGTGTGTATCGGATTTATTTGTTTTTAAAGAAACATTTTGAATCGCAGGTTTGGGCTAATAATTTACGCTTTTGGTTTATTTTAAAAGTCGAAATGTAAAAAAAGTTAAAGTGTTTTTGACATCCAGAATTGGACGATGTTATTGACTCCTTTGCTCGCCAATAAAAGTACCATCAAAAGGTCATAAAGTTGACACTCAATATATAAAAATAAATGTTTCACTTATAACCCAAATCTAGGATTCGTGCTAATAACTCCTATATAAAATCCATTTTGTCTTTAACAGTACCGATTTTTTTCCATGTATATATTTCTTTGGGGCAGTTTGTGGAGCAATCATACCAGAAAAAAATCAATTTAACTATTAAAGCACCGAAACAAAATAAATCTCCCGCTTAAAAAATATTGGCATTAAAATGCAGTTCTCTATTTTTCTATTTTATAAATTAAATTTACCTATCATTTTTATCTTACTTAATTTATGCTAAAAACATGTATAAATAATGGCTAAACTATAGTGTTGGTTTGGTACTTGGTTTCACTCATGTCTCTTATATCTCTAATGCATAGAATAAATTATTAGTGTTTTCTCATTTATAAATAATGTGTAAATAGCAGAATACACAAAGTATTAAATATAACGCAAAGTAGTAAAATGATACTGTTTATTTGATGGTTACCAAATAACATTGAATAAGTATTGCTAAAATATTAAAATTAAGAAAACTATCTATTGGAAACAATCGTAAGGGAAATAACATTTAGCTTAAATGTAGATGGCACTGACGTTACTAGTAGATAGCATTTTACATAAATGTATATAACGTTTTTTTAAAATAAATGTAGACATCTAAAGGAAGATTAAAGCAAACAAAATTTTTCAAACGTCTGGGTAAAATGCCTCTTCAAGATATATAAAGAAAAAAGTGTAAAGATTACATTGGCAAATAAATATTGAGTTTTTTTTTATTAAATAAAAGATATACGTAGTCTTGTTAGAGGTGAAACAATCCCAGACATAAAAATAACCACTTCATCACACATATTTCACACAAATATGTTTTTAAAAATACCCACTCCCTTAAACACACGTGCACACACTTATTTTAACGAACACTTATCGGGGTTTTAACAGTTAAAACAATTAAATTAAAATAACCACAGCTCTTTATACCTTGTTTATGTTTTTTAAAGTTGATATGAGCTCAAACTATGACGTCACGTTACACTATTTACGGCGAGAACCGCCTTCTTGTAAATCTCAACACCAAGATGTTTATTCTTCTACTTCTTAACAGTCAATAATTATCTTATTATCGAGTTACTCTTTATATATATACTAGATTGTGCCGGGGCGCCGTGGCGCCTGCGGCGCCCCCTTTTTTTTGGGGGCGCCTACGGCGCCAACCTTTTCTCAAAAGACCAACTAACTTGTCCTTTTTTGATAAATACGAAATATTAAACTTTCTGAAATGTACGCAAAGTATTTAATAATAATATGGGTTGTATTTTGCGCACCGATGCACACCAAACAATGGCGTCATCATATTAAATATTTTTACAGCGCTCGTAAACACACGATTTTTCAACTAAACTAACTGCTGTAGACTGTCGTACATTGCTCCTCAGCGTTCCAGATCCAGTGAGTGACTTGGACTTTTATATTATATNTATTCAGGGCTGCGGAAATTACCGATTAATTTGTCGATTAAACTTTCAAATAACCTGTTTTATAAGGACAATGATATATAAAAGAACACTATGTCTTTAATTATTTAATAATAAAAAAAATTAAATTTATGGACATTATGTTGAACTACTTATATTTAAATATAACTGCCATAGATATGATATCGATTAAATTATATTAAATACTTATGTTATGGGCATGGACATTTTAAAAAATGCCATAAAATGGCACAAAATGTGAAGGAAAACGACAGTGAAAAAAGTGATTACGAGGTCTTAGAATAAAAAATCATAACTTTTTAACCACTTGTGATAAAAAGATGATTTTTACCTTTTAGTTAATCATCAAACAATTTCTATAGGGCTGTATTACTTATATATTTTAAAATTAATTATAAATTTTCATTCAAGTGACTAATCTTAAATACGTTATTTAACTTATTTTCATTGTTAACTTATGTTTTAAAAATAACTTAATAAAAATATCAATTGCCTATTGTTATTACTTCGCTTGAAATTTTCAGTTTATTGACGTTATCCATGTAGTTCTTTTTATCTGATTTTATGCTGCGTTTAACTTCTTTATCGGCTTCTGCCTATTCTGCTGATGCTCTAGCTTTTTCAGTTTTTAATGTTTTTAAGATTTGCCTTCTTTTTCCTATGCTGGCTTTTCTCCATGGTTACATTAGAAATCCATTATTTATGCATTTGTTGTTTGGGGCCTAAAACTTCTTCACAGGTTGTCGTGAGTATCTCTTTAATGTTTTTCTAGTTTTGGTCGATTGTCTCTTCGTTACCTAGATCTGGTAAAATCTGGAATTTGTTGGTTAAAGTTAGTTTGAACTCACTAAGTTTTGGTTCTTCTTTCAAAAGAATAGTGTTAAAACATTGGCGCTTGCTCCTATTGTTTGTCCAATTCTTTTTCAATTTGAGCTTTAGATTGGCAATCATTAAATGGTGGTCTGAGGCCACATCTGCCCCTCTTTTTACCCTAACATCCTGGAGAGATCCTCTAAACTTTTAACAGATACAGATATGGTCGATTTTGTTAAATGTAGACATATTTGGTGATATTCATGTTGCCTTGTGGATATTTTTATGCACGAAGAGACTTCGGTCAAAGACCAGTCCATCTGCAGCACATAGATCTGCTAGCCTCTCACCATTATCATTCATCTCTCCGAGGCCGTGTGTACCCATGCATTCTTCATATCCATTATTGCTACTGCCAAATTTTGCATTTAGGTTGCCCATCAGTATAATCACATTGCTCCTGGGACACTTTTGGATAAGGGTTCTCAGCCTGTTGTAGAAGGCTTCTTTGTCCTCTTTATTCCTAGCTTTAACAAAATTATTGATTAATTAATCGGTAATTTTCAAAAGTTAACGATTAAACTTAATTTAATCGATAACAGCCCTAATATATATATA
>MUZC01004646.1:1275030-1341195 GCA_002072015.1 Radix auricularia | reverse complement strand
GTCTGTCCGTCTGTCTGTCTGTCTGTCTGTCTGTCTGTCTGGCTGTCTGTCTGTCTGTCTGTCTGTCTGTCTGTCTGTCTGTCTGTCCGTCTGTCCGTCTGTCCGTCTGTCCGTCTGTCCGTCTGTCCGTCTGTCCGTCTGTCTGTCTGTTCCCTAATAACTCAAGATCCAGACAACCCAGTCAAGTCAAATTTAGTAAACGCACACACAATTATATGGGGAAGGCTCTTAAACAGGTTGCAATCCATAAATTCACACTTATGGGTACCGGGGCTCAATAATGTTTTTTTCTTCATCTGAGCTTTATAAAAATGTGAAAATCACTAATTCTCCTATTTCTGAGGAGGCAGAAGCAAGGGATTTTAGAAAATTGTTGAGTACACGTCTGCAATGGTAACAGGCGAAAATATATTTAAATTATATCTTTCTGGGGGCCGCGGGCCCAAATGTATTTTTTTTCCTAAAATGAGCGATATAAAAACCGAAAATCACCAATTCTATAATTCCCGTGTAGGTAGAAGCTCGCATTTTTTTTTTTGAAACTCTTGAGGTTTTTTCTCTTATATGGGCTTTATAAAAATTAAAAACCACTAATTCTCCTGTTTCTGAGTAGGTACAAGCATGGCATGTTTGGTAGTTGTTTAGTACACTTCTGCGATGGTAACAGGCGAAAAAATATTTAAATTATCACTAACTCGGAGCCGGTGCACCATTCTCTTAGAATTGCTGGTAAAGAATTGCAGACTGCATGCCCTCTCTCATGGGCATTTGTATGTACCCCTTTTATTTCATGTAAATATAAAATTGTGCTCACTTCTACAGAAAACATTTAAAACCCGTGCTAGGCCGGGTACTTGCACTTAGTTGTAAAAACCAAATGTGAAAATTGTAACATTAAAGTCCACTGAGTAACACAAGAAACAATGAAAAGGTAGTTCAAAACCACATGAGAAAAAATCGAACAGTGGTATTAATTTCTCTACACAAATTTTGCATATTTTTCATCAAGTACTAGAATAAGGATGGAGCTTTTGAGTGATAAAATAGTCTATATTTTACCACACTGCCTCTAAAATAATACACGATTAACATGTTTCAATATCATAATAACTGCATAAAATAAAATTTAAACAATATTTTACTCAGGGCCTCAAAATTGGATTTTTTCAGTATATAATAGATCAGTTTGAAATAGTTCCAAGGCGGTTGGCATTTAAAAGAATAATGAGAATTTTTAGCATTGTTGCCACTTAGGGAAAAATGTTTTGAACTAAAAAAAACAAAATCAAGAAAAAAAAGTTAAGATAAAACGACATTTACAATACATTAAACAGTGTGTATTATCGCGTTTAAGACCTAAGCTTATGGGAAAAAAATACGTAGAGGGCTTTCAATTGCAGCACGGCAAATTGGGCATTTTTTAAAATGCTTTGAGCAATTATGACAACAGGCCATGTGTCCACACGGATTAAAAGCCATATTTGGTTCAACTGTGAGACATATCGTGCACTTGGACCTCACTATTTTAGGCTCCACGTTTTTCAAGACTTCAGGCTTTGGTATTTCATTCTTTTTTGGCTTCGAGGTGTCCACAACCTATAAAAATATAAAATTTTAAGATGTAAGAGAGAAGCAATATTTTATTTGTAACATATATTACAACTCCTTTTTCTTTAAAGGATATATTTATTTATTTATTTTTGCTTCTATTCGGTGTATGCTTATATTATATTCTTAATTTTTTTAAAGATATAATTTTGTTCGTGGCGTATTTGTTCCTGCTTTTCCCCCAAGAAACAATGCCCCCATCCGTGTGCCAAACAGAAAGAAGAAGAATGTGTCTGTGTTACTGTTAGTTTTATAAAATATTAGCAAACAGAATTTCAGAAAGACATAATCTTTTTTTTCATTGATAAATATTTATTACAACATTTATAAGTTTTGTCATATCTATTGTATAATGCGCCTAAGCGCATCCGTCAGTGTGTGTGTGTGTGTGAAGCCCCTATACCACGCAACTCTAGATTACTTTTTTTTTAAATTAAAAAAATATAGACGTAAAATCATAATGATTTTGGGTTTGAGATTAACAGAGGGTGTGGTTTTGCGCGCCGTAAAAAAAAAATTAAGTGGCGTTATGAAGCTTTTATTATATTAATTTATTTGATGCTACTTTTTATCTTGATTATAATCCGAGTGTGTGAATATGCATGTGTGCGAATGTGTTTATGTGTATGTGTGTATGTGCGTCTGTGTGTGCGTGTGACTGTGTGTTTGTATTAGTTGTGAAATAACGATTTATTTCATAGATTGCTGAAAGTGAAATTAAATATTGAAAAGACGTTACCACGTAATCTTTTATGTATAGTTAAAATTATGCACTGGATTATGAAAAATTCCGTTAATTTTATGAACACAAGTTTCTGCCGATGTGATCTGCATGGGTGCTTGAAAAAAAGATAACGGGAAGTCATTGAATGTGACTTAAAAATCTGTTAATGAGAAGAACAATCTCCAATGATTTTTTCAGAGATGGTTTTTACTTTATGTTTGATTTTAGAACAAATGAGCCCTTCCGCATTAGTTGGAGGATTACTCGCATAAATTGCCACAATGGAAAATAAACTGTGAAAAGAACTTATAGTCGCTGTTGAAATTGCACTATTTATAGTTATAATATGTAATTGGGTAAGATTGGTGCATATTTATTTGTAAAGGAAATGGAACCTTTCTAAACCTTTTAATTGTATTTTTCAATAATAAAATCATACGAAAATGGTTCGAACGAATTTCCCTTAGTCACTGTTAAACAGCTCAATAAAAATAAATCTAATTTGTCCTAAATAAAGGTCATGCATAAACTATAAAGGAATGGATGTTGTGGATTAATTGGTTGATGAATGAAAATATCCGGCATCCTTCCGTCTCGCGAGACGATGGTGCATCACCGTTGGGTTGGGTTGCATTTCCTCGAGTGACTGTGCAGTCCTATCCTTGAGTGACAGTCTTTGCCACAGTTTTTACACACGAGTTCTGTGCTTCCAAATGTTTTGGCCTTTCTCCTAGCTCTTCTGTCTGCAGCCTCCTCCATTCTTCGCTCCTCGGCTACTATGACGCCCTCTTTGACAACTGTGCGCCACGTAGATTGGTCTTCTGCCTTACACTCCCAGTCACTTGTATGTATTTTGGCTGCTTTCATGTCCCTTTGACAGACATCTTTAAATCGCAAGCGTGGGCGACCTGTTTTCCTCTTTCCTGAAGCAAGTTCACCATATAGGAGGTCCTTCGGGATGCGGCCGGGGCTCATTCTTTTGACATGTCCTAGCCACCTCAGGCGTCTTTCACTAAGAATTGAGAACATGCTTTGGGTATTGGCACGCGTTAGTACCTCACTATTAGGCACTTTTTCTTGCCATTTAATACCAAGGATGCGGCGCAAGCATCTCAAATGGAAGCTGTTAAGCTTACGCTCTTGTGATGTATAAGTGGTCCATGTCTCGCTCCCATATAGTAGTGTACTGATGACACAGGCTCGATAGACGCACAGTTTGGTTTTCTCCGTTAGCTTGGTGTTTTGCCAGACCCGCTTATTTAGTTTAGCCATTGTTGCGGCTGCCTTGCCAATTCTGCTGTTTATTTCTTCTTCAATGGACAGTGTATTGGAGACCTTGGATCCCAAGTAGGTGAAGCTGTCCACAACCTCCAAGTTTTCATTATCGATATTTATGGTAGGAGGAGGTCGAGTGTCTTGGGCCATGATGTTTGTCTTTTTCAAGCTGATTTGCAGACCAAATTCTTTGCAGGCATTGGAGAAGCTTGACACGAGTTGTTGCAAACCAGATTCTGTATGTGCTGTTAGTGCCGCATCATCCGCAAATAGTAGCTCTCGAATTAGGACATCCGTCGTTTTGGTCTTGGCTCGGAGGCGGGCAGTGTTGAAAAGTCCTCCATCAGCTCTGGTATGTAACCAGATTCCCTCACTGCTATCCTTGAATGCGTATCGAAGAAGTACAGAGAAGAATATTGCGAAGAGTGTTGGTGCGAGTACACAACCTTGTTTAACTCCGCTGCTGACAGGGAAGGCCTCTGACTTAGCTCCATCGAACTGTACTGTGCCAAGCATATTTTCATGGAACTGTCTGATGATGGCAAGTAGGTGAGGGGGACATCCAATTTTTGCCAGTATTTGGAATAGCCCGTTGCGACTGACTAAGTCGAAGGCTTTTGTAAGGTCCACAAATGCAATGTATAGTGGCATCTGCTGCTCTCTGCATTTTTCCTGGAGCTGTCGTATGGAGAACACCATGTCTATGGTAGACCGACCGGACCGGAAACCACACTGAGATTCTGGATAGACGCGGGATGCTAGGCTTTGTAAACGTTTTAGTATAACGCGGGCAAAGGTCTTTCCTACAATACTAAGGAGTGAAATGCCGCGATAATTATTGCAATCACTCCTATCACCTTTGTTTTTATATAGTGTCACTATATTTGCATCCTTTAGGTCTTGGGGGATGTAGCCCTGTTCCCAGCAGAGGGACAGAATCTCGTGCAATGGTTGGAGTAAAGCTGTCTTGCCACTCTTTAGAACCTCTGGTGGTATTCCATCATTCCCAGGCGCTTTTCCACAAGCTAGACTGTCAATTGCTTTGCTCAGCTCTTCCTGTGTGGGCACGACATCAAGTTCTTCCATGAGTGGCATATCTGGGATGTCATCTAGAGCGGTGCTGGAGACTGTGGTAACTGTTGAATACAATTCCAGATAATGCTCAACCCACCGTTTTAGCTGTGCTGCCTGGTCTTGAATAATTTCTCCATTTTTGGACTTTAGGGGAGCAGCTTTTGACGTCAAGGGGCCCGTTGCCTTTTTGATGTTTTCGTACATGACTTTTGCATTGCCCATGTCTGCAGCTGATTGTATACTGGAACAGAGCTTAAGCCAGTAGGTATTGACACATTTACGTGCAACCTTTTGGGCAAGTGACTTAGCTGTTTTTAAAGCATGCAAATTGTCAGGTGTAGGCTTTTCCTTGTAAGCCATAAGAGCTTTCCTTTTTGCTTCAGTGACGGGTTTCATCTCGTCCCAATGTTCATCAAACCAGTCCGTGTTTTTGTGAGATTTTTTGCCAAAGGCTTGTATTGCGGATGTATAGATTGTGTCTCTCAGTTGCGTCCATTTGGAGTCAATGGTGACGCATGGGGACATCTTTGAGAGACTTTCCTTCACCTTGTCTTTGAACAGCTGCGCTATCGCAGGGTCTTTCATGCAGGAGGTATTGATGCGTGGACTTCCCTTTTTCTTTGTGTGGTACGAGTTTTTCCTCATTATTCGTACTTTGCTGGCGACAAGGNAGTGTACTGATGACACAGGCTCGATAGACGCACAGTTTGGTTTTCTCCGTTAGCTTGGTGTTTTGCCAGACCCGCTTATTTAGTTTAGCCATTGTTGCGGCTGCCTTGCCAATTCTGCTGTTTATTTCTTCTTCAATGGACAGTGTATTGGAGACCTTGGATCCCAAGTAGGTGAAGCTGTCCACAACCTCCAAGTTTTCATTATCGATATTTATGGTAGGAGGAGGTCGAGTGTCTTGGGCCATGATGTTTGTCTTTTTCAAGCTGATTTGCAGACCAAATTCTTTGCAGGCATTGGAGAAGCTTGACACGAGTTGTTGCAAACCAGATTCTGTATGTGCTGTTAGTGCCGCATCATCCGCAAATAGTAGCTCTCGAATTAGGACATCCGTCGTTTTGGTCTTGGCTCGGAGGCGGGCAGTGTTGAAAAGTCCTCCATCAGCTCTGGTATGTAACCAGATTCCCTCACTGCTATCCTTGAATGCGTATCGAAGAAGTACAGAGAAGAATATTGCGAAGAGTGTTGGTGCGAGTACACAACCTTGTTTAACTCCGCTGCTGACAGGGAAGGCCTCTGACTTAGCTCCATCGAACTGTACTGTGCCAAGCATATTTTCATGGAACTGTCTGATGATGGCAAGTAGGTGAGGGGGACATCCAATTTTTGCCAGTATTTGGAATAGCCCGTTGCGACTGACTAAGTCGAAGGCTTTTGTAAGGTCCACAAATGCAATGTATAGTGGCATCTGCTGCTCTCTGCATTTTTCCTGGAGCTGTCGTATGGAGAACACCATGTCTATGGTAGACCGACCGGACCGGAAACCACACTGAGATTCTGGATAGACGCGGGATGCTAGGCTTTGTAAACGTTTTAGTATAACGCGGGCAAAGGTCTTTCCTACAATACTAAGGAGTGAAATGCCGCGATAATTATTGCAATCACTCCTATCACCTTTGTTTTTATATAGTGTCACTATATTTGCATCCTTTAGGTCTTGGGGGATGTAGCCCTGTTCCCAGCAGAGGGACAGAATCTCGTGCAATGGTTGGAGTAAAGCTGTCTTGCCACTCTTTAGAACCTCTGGTGGTATTCCATCATTCCCAGGCGCTTTTCCACAAGCTAGACTGTCAATTGCTTTGCTCAGCTCTTCCTGTGTGGGCACGACATCAAGTTCTTCCATGAGTGGCATATCTGGGATGTCATCTAGAGCGGTGCTGGAGACTGTGGTAACTGTTGAATACAATTCCAGATAATGCTCAACCCACCGTTTTAGCTGTGCTGCCTGGTCTTGAATAATTTCTCCATTTTTGGACTTTAGGGGAGCAGCTTTTGACGTCAAGGGGCCCGTTGCCTTTTTGATGTTTTCGTACATGACTTTTGCATTGCCCATGTCTGCAGCTGATTGTATACTGGAACAGAGCTTAAGCCAGTAGGTATTGACACATTTACGTGCAACCTTTTGGGCAAGTGACTTAGCTGTTTTTAAAGCATGCAAATTGTCAGGTGTAGGCTTTTCCTTGTAAGCCATAAGAGCTTTCCTTTTTGCTTCAGTGACGGGTTTCATCTCGTCCCAATGTTCATCAAACCAGTCCGTGTTTTTGTGAGATTTTTTGCCAAAGGCTTGTATTGCGGATGTATAGATTGTGTCTCTCAGTTGCGTCCATTTGGAGTCAATGGTGACGCATGGGGACATCTTTGAGAGACTTTCCTTCACCTTGTCTTTGAACAGCTGCGCTATCGCAGGGTCTTTCATGCAGGAGGTATTGATGCGTGGACTTCCCTTTTTCTTTGTGTGGTACGAGTTTTTCCTCATTATTCGTACTTTGCTGGCGACAAGGGAATGATCCGTGTCACAGTCGGCACTGTGATAGCTGCGAGTGAGTAGGACGCTAGCTAGTTGTGCACGCCTGGTGATAATGAGGTCCAGCTGGTGCCATTGGTGGGATCGAGGGTGTCTCCAAGATACTTGATGTATATCCTTGCACTTGAAGAAAGTGTTGGTCACACACAAGCCTCGTGAGCAGCACAATTCCAGAAGCCTTTGTCCATTTTCATTTAACTTTCCTCTTCCAAATAGTCCAAGGCAGGTGGGCCAGGCTTCGTGGTCGCTCCCCACTCTAGCATTGAAATCTCCTAGGAGATAGATTGCCTCGTCTTTGTGGATGCCGGCTATTGCCTGGTCTAACGCTCCATAGAACTGGTCCTTCTCTTCCGGAGTTGAATAGAGTGTTGGGGCATACACACTAAGAATGTTTGCTGGGCCCGCAGTTGTTCTGAGTCTTAGAGTGAGGATCCTCTCCGTGCCTGATGACGGTGGTTCAATGGATGGTAGAAGAGTGTTTTTAACAGCGAAACCCACACCATGCTGTCTAGGTTCGTCTTTCGGTCTGCCTTGCCAGAAGAAGGTGTAATTGGCCTCTTTGAGTGAACCGTTGTCTGGGAGCCTGGTCTCCTGAAGGCATGCTATGTCAATCTTTAGCCTTTTAAGTTCTCTATCGATTATTCCTGTCTTCCGTGTGTCATTTATGGACTGCAGATCATCAGTGATGCCGGGACACATAGTCCTCACGTTCCAGCTAGCGATTCGAAGAGCTGGGGTCTTCTTTTTCTTTTTTGTATTTCTTGGTGCAGGGCTTAGTGGCCCACTTGTTGAGTGGTACTCTAATCTCCACGCACCCAGTGGAGAAGGCAGGCCATGACGGGATAGCACCTATTTGACTGGGGGCTGCCCAGTTTGAGGCGGGCGGTAGCTGTCCAGTGAGACATTGGTAGTCTCTCCCACCGTCGGAAGCAGCCCCTGGCGCCTAGCTCTACGTCAATTGAGCTTTGGCTTATAACCGGTAACTGCTGCTTCCCGTGTTTTATCGACACCTTGCTGCGACGCTGGAGTGTCCTCTCCAGAGGTGATGCAAGCCTGGGCGGGTATTATGGAGAATTAGCTGCTGCCCATCCAGCATATCCCCCCTCTCCACGTCAATGGTGTAACCAAGGGAACGACTTGCGTCGATGCAGCTTGGCTGCCATTGGCGTCGCAGGAGCTGCCGGTATGTACATAAGTCTTATGTATAGACCGCCTGTAGGTGCTCCAATTCCTGATTTTCTTTCAGGGTTTACTCCCTTAGCCTTTCCCGCAAGGCAGGTATAGCCGCAAGGCAGCGGAGTATTTGTACTCGGAGTTTCCTTCTCCTAGATGAACTACCAGCCAAGGTTTTAACGAGGATCATCTACCCGTAGGGGTGCCAGAACCTGGGTTTGAACCCGTGACCGATTTTTATTTTTATTTTAGAATTGTTTTTGTACCGCAGCGCACTAACACTTTGACCACTTTGATGAATGAAAAAGCTTACATAAAAAAGACTTATTGCTAGAATAATGCAATATTATGGTACGTGTTATGGTTAAAACTGTTTTCTATAGGTGCAAATTTGTGTGTGTGTGTGGGGGGGGGCTATTTGCGTATATGTGTATGATTTGGTTATTTCTATGTCTGCTAATGTTGCGCCTCAAACATGATAACCAGTATTTTAAAAATTATATATACAAACAAAAATAATAATAATTTTCTACGGTGTAGATAGAAAGGGATTGAAACGTTCGGGGTCGAAACGTCCCTTGGCGGAATTGTCCGGGATCGAATCACTAAATAATGTTACTCTTATTGTGCCTACCCCGTAGCGTAGCACGGGTATTTTGCTCGTCTATTATATAATGCGCCTAAGCGCGTCCGTCAGTGTGTGTGAAGCCCCTATACCACGCAACTCTTGCTAACTTTTTTTAAAAATGAAAGGATAGACATAAAACCTTAATGATTTTGGGTTTGAGATTAACAGAGGGTTTGGTTTTGCGCGCCGTAAAAAAAAAACAATTAAGTGGCGTCATGAAGCTTTTATTGTATTAATTTATTTGATATTACTTTTTATCTTGATTATAATCCGATTGTGTGAATATGCATGTGTGCGAGTGTGTTTATGTGTATGTATGTATGTATGTCCGTCTGTATGTGCGTGTGACTGTGTGTTTGTATTAGTTGTGAAATAACGATTTATTTCATACATTGCTAAAAGTGAAATTAAATATTGAAAAGACGTTTACCAGGTAATGGTTTATGTATAGTTAAAATTATGCACTGAATTATGAAAAATTCCGTTAATTTTATTAACACAAGTTTCTGCCCATGCGATCTGCATTGGTGCTTGAATAAAAGATAACGGGAAGTCATGGAATGTTACTTAAAAAACTGTTAATGAGAAGATCAATCTCCAGTGATTTTTTCAGAGATAGTTTTACTTTATGATTCATTTTAGAAGAAATGAGCCTTTGCGCATTAGTTGGACGATTACTCGCATGTATTGCCACAATGGAAAATAAACAGTAAAAAAAAATGTATAGTCGCTATTGAAATAGCATTATTTATAATTATAATATGTAATTGGGTAAGATTGAGGCTAATTGGTGCATATTTAATTTTAAAGAAAATGGAACCTTTCTAAACTTTAAATTGTATTTTGCAATAAAAAAATCACACGAAGATGGCTCGAAGTCACTGTTAAATTACTATAGAAATAAATGTGAAGAAATTATTTAAGTGCAGACGACATATCAATTTTACATTTTATTATAAGCTTTTATACATCTACGTATATAATCGGATGGAGGCAAATTTTATACGGGCTTATAACAAGTCAAAATTACAGAAAATGAAATTTCTTAAAATAGAAAAATTAACACGGAACTGCTTTTGAAGCATTCAACGAGTGATTTAGCATAAAAACAATTGCAAATATTTGTTAGGAGTAAGATGTATTTCTCTTAGATGCCTACTTAATACAAGTAAGTGTTTTGGATCGATTTCATTGTAAACTGACATTAAGGAAATTCGAATGGAAAGTAAACGCTCATGGATTTTAAATTTAAAATTGGTAACTGTGTAACCATTTATACACTGTTGTAAGAGTGGGGTTAAGTAGCGGAATTGTTATATTTATAAAGAGGGGCAACTTTGTGAACTATTTGAACTATTTCATTTCTTGGGTCATGAGTTTATAATATCGCCGAGCCCTGAGTGGCACTATTTCTTAGCCACTGATAACATCCTTTTTGCAAAGATTAAGAAAACCAGCAGTGTAAAATTTTAAGCCCAAACCTTGCGATTCAACGTGTTTTTTTTTTTAACAAATAGACAATACAAAAAAATCTCCCCAACCCTACACATCCCAATCACATAAGATTTAAACAGCTCAATAGAAATAAATCTAATTTGTCCTAAATAGAGATCATGCATAAAATGTAAAGGAATTGATAGTGTGGATTAATTGGTAGATGAATGAAAAAGCTTTCGTAAAAAAGACTTATTGCTAGGATAATGCAATATTATGGTACGTGCTATGGTTAAAACTGTAGAGTTGTCTATTGGTGCAAGTTTGTGTGTGAGTGTGTGTGTGTGTGTGTGTGTGGAGGGGAGGGGCTATGTCCGTATGTGTGTGTGATTTGGTTATTTCTATGTCTGCTAATGTTGCGACTCTAACATGACAACCTGTATTTTAAAAAAGGAAATATACAAACAAAAATAATAATAAATGTCTACGGTGTAGATAGAAAGGGGTCGAAACGTCCGGGGTCGAAACGCCTTAGGGTTGAAAAGTCCATTGGTGGATCTGTCCTGGATCGAATCACCCAGGGTCGAATCGACCGGAGTCGAACCTTCCGTGGTCGAACCGACCAGAGTCGAAACGACCTGGGGACAAAACGTCCTGTGGTCGAACTGCCAGGGTCGAATCGTCCGGGGTCGAAGTGTCAAACCACCAAATAGAAAATACTTTTTGCGCAACTAGAGTAAACCAGAAGGGTACATTTCCAGCTCAAACCTTTCGATCAATTTAAGGTGTTTCTTTTAAAACAAATTAACTCATACATACCTTAATTAAGCATCAATATTCACATAATTAATATATGGCCCTTATAAAAAAGTCCTATTAATTTGACTAAAGCCATGCTTAGCCTAGATATAGAAATACTTTTTTGGAGAGCTTTTCCCATGAAAAAAGTAATATTAAAACATGTATTTTACTCTAAGAACTAACGAATAATGAAGCATCAATTTTGAAAAATTTGCATGACATACGCTTTGCTTAAAAACTGTTCTTTAAGGTGTAAATATATCAAGTGTAAAACAATATATCGGGTAATACGATTTATAAATAAGATCTAGCATAAGAAAGTGCGTGTTATGTCAAAAAACACACTGACAAACAACTCATTTTGTGCCAAGCTGTTGTGAGTTTATTAGTTGAATAGCATTAGTATACAACTGGAATAAAGATTAATATACAGTGAATTGTTACTATTAGAAAAAATGTGCGGGAATATTTAATGATTGACATAACATGTATAAGGAGATCAATTTCTCACCATTTTCTTAAAATGCAGCATTGTTCTTAAGTTTTTATTCACGTTAAAGGAACATGTGCCTTGATAACAAATAAAGCATAATTTCCTCTCCCCCAAGCCACAATATTCACAAATATTATCTGGCTAAAAATATCCTATTCGTCTTGAACTAATTTCATGCTTAGACTAGAAACGAGTGTTTTCTAAGAACCAAAGGAATCATGTGGAAAGATATTGTTTTTATGTTTTGATTCACGTGAAAAGAAAGTGAGCCTTTCCCTTTATAATTTTTAAACTGTTAACGACATTTGTTATTCTGGTAGAGTATATAGCAAGCGTATTTATAGGGGTTCGAGCATGCTGAAAGAAAGCCACTAATTGATCTGAATGGAAGGATGAGGTTAAGCAAGCCAGGGCCCTACATGGGCTGAAGAACCAAGGATTTTAATGATGATGCTATATTAAAGCAGAAATACCAACATTGATGGCTTTTATTTAAATTAATAATATTTTTATTTTTTCTCGACAAACATATCGTTGTTTTTATTAAGAAGGTGTTTGATTCATCACTACCCTAATTTCCAGATGCGTTTACATTCATTTTTAAGGGGAATTTGAGACCCAAAAGCAAACAAAGTTATTCTTATTGTGCCTACCCCGTAGCGAAGCACGGGTATTTTGCTCGTATTTAATATCGATCTAAATCTAATCGGATCTATTATGTTATGTCTGACACTATATTAGGCTTTTTACGACACAGCACTGATAGTGTAGCACGTTTTTACAAACCCTTTAACGGGCTGCAACGTGAAAAGTTGCGGGGAAATTTTTAAAATTCTAAATTCAATTTATTTAAGAACTTCCTGTGTAAAAACGTAATTATCAAAAATCTATACATATATAAATATACATTTTTAAATTTAAAGAAAGAAAGTTTCACAAACCTTAGACACAGCTTTAGGATTGAGTGTGTATGTCTCACTATCATTAAATTTCACATTCAAGTCACCATTGTCTGTGATGGAAAACACTTTTCCAACTTTACTGATGTGCTGTTAAAAAAAAATTTGAGCATAGTTAAATTTTTTTTCCTAAGTGAATAAGTTGTGCTTTGTTTTAAATAATTAGTTCACCTTAATCATTTTTTCTAAACTTAATCAGGTTTAGAGAAAAAAAAGTATGAAATTCACTTTAAAAAATAATATGCATATTTATTCAACCGGGATAGCAAAAATAAAACTTTTCTCTCTCCTCTATTTGAAATGTAATGATCCATAGCAAGAGACAATGTTTATATTTTTTTTGGTCATCACGCTGCTTTAGGTATATTCATCACGCTAGGTATATTCTAAATGAAATAATGAAAACTATACACACATTTTTTCGTAATGTATAAGGTGGTAAATATAATTTCACAAAAAGTTGTGTATACTGCGGCAAAGCATGGGAGGACAGCCGGAAAATAAAAATAGATTTATAAAAAAAAAATAAAAAAAACAAAAAAAAAACAGAAATTTATAATGGTGAAAAAACAAATTATTGAAAAGCTACAAAGAAAAGTTCCGTTGTTTATTCTAGTAATTTTAAAAATTTCTAACATACTTGTATCATACTGCTTGGAATCTCTCCGTGTCTTTGTTGAAGTCTCATGAGTGTTATGAAATCTACTGAAATTTTTACAGTGTCTTCTTTTTTAAACAAAGATTGCCTTCCAGGTGTTGTTAATGTGTCTTCTTCCCGGATTGATCTCTTGGCTGAATTATTTTTATAATAGAAAAAGTGTGTTTGTTTTGTTTGTTTTTTTTGAACATGTAGTACAAATAATTTATGACCATTGGAAAATAAATGGATTCGCATTGATCGGCTTTTCTTTATTGAAAGATTATTCTTTTTTAAATTTTATATTGCATCCGTCAGTCGTTAAGGGACAATGGCGTTGACCCCTCTTCTTATATATATATAGACAAAAATGAACTTTGTAGTCTATCCCGTTTTTAATTTATTTCCTTTTATTGGTAAGCTTCGTCTTATAATTATAATTAAACAAAACTAGCATGTTTATCCATAATGTCTTACCGCTATCTTCATCGGCTTTGTCCCTGTGGCCTGAACCATCACTGCTGAATTTTTTGCCAATAGCGTCAACGCTTTTCCTAACAGTCTGTGAATTTACAGAAAGAACAATGAGAGATTGTTCTGCATATCTCATGATGCTTGGCTGTTGATTTTCACCAAAAGTGGTTGGGTCAGAAGATATTTTAAAAATATCTTTAGTTTTTTTTTTCTTGAAAATGTATTTTACACGTTTTTAGGAAAAATTAAATTTAAAAAATGAATTATTTGTCTACTTTATAAGTTGAATAATAAATATAAAAATATAAATGTGTGTCTGTATATGTTGTGTGTTTCTGTATGTATATGTTTATGTGTTTATATGTTTGTGTTTGTATATGTTTGTGTGTATGAATATTTTTGTGTCGATATTTTAATGAAATAATAAACTAATAAGAATTCGCTGCTTGCCGTTTCTTAGGATACAATTCTTTGCACATAATTATTTATGTATCTATAGATATGTAAAGGCTTAAATAAATACGTTTCATGTACTAACCATTTTACTATTGTCTGATATGCTAATTTCTTGGAAGCTTTTTTCTATTGTATCTGTACTCACTGCACCTGTTAAAATTTAAAGTTCATATTTTATATTTGTGGGGCTAAAAGTTTTTTTTTTAATTTGTGAAAAGTGTTTTAAATTAATATAAATCAAAGTGTTAGAAAGGCACTGGATTTACTAAGTAACAGTATGTCACAATTGCATTTGTGTACATACCTAGTAACCTTTAATATTTTTTTCATTATTTAACATTACACAACTTAATTATATAAAAACATACCCGATTTAGAACATTTTTTTAATAAAAATTAACAATAACAGTGGAGCCAATTTATCTCGACCTCGATTAACTCGTAAACCCTCTTCAAAAGTTGATATTTTAAAATGATATGTGCATGTGTAGAATGATTGACATTGACAAACATACTATCTCCCTCATTGCCATTATATTTATCATTCTCTTCTACTTTGTTCATACATAAAACATGGTCGTGTGTAAGAAATTGTTAAACTTTGGAAAGGAAAAGCTTTAACTTAATTAACCATTAGCCAAGCCAAAGATGAAGATTTAAAAAGTTATTCATGATTTCTATTTTTGATTAGTATGTTAATATTGCCACAATACTGATGTTCACTGATCTGATCATCGGTTATCTCGACACTCTTTGGCAACACCCAAGGTCATCACTATAACTATATTCGACATCTGTAAAAAAAAAAAAAAGGAATGACTTACCAAGCAAAGGCAGATGACTCTGGTAATACATGTTACCATAACAAGCATCTTCCAGTACTAACTCCACTTTTCCGTTTGATCCCAGATTGTACTGATAAATCTTTCCAGAGCCCCATCTCACGAAGACTTCACCCCTCTTGCTAATATCCACAACCTGGCCAGTTTTACCGGGTAATCCTATATGAAGAATGAGTTAATTGGAGCTTAATGCCTTAATTAAGATGTTGACATGTTTTGATAATTTCTACAAGTAATTGTTGTGAATTTATTGTTTTTGGTGACATAACTTATTTTTTGTTTGTTTACAAGTGTGTAAAGATTTATGTTTCACATTTCCATTGAGTTTCTGTTAATCCTTCAAGCGATACAAGTTTCAGAACACACTGCAATAATATGAATGTCGTACCGAAAAGCACCGGTCCCGAACTGTAATTAACAGATGAAATGAACTAAACCAAATTTGCTATTCTCTTACTAAATTCTCCATTTGTTGAATTGTGGAAAAAAGACGTTTTGGAAAACTCAATAATATGCAGAATAAGGTTTCACATCATTCATTAAATTTTCGGTTATTTTGTGAAGTATAAAAATGATGTTTTCATATATTTACTTCCACTACTGTCAGTATTAATGATTTTTATATGTGTGTGGATGAAATTATTTAGTTAATTTATTCTGTCCCTGTCGCTGTATGGGTTAACTTATCATTTAGACGCACTTTTAAAATAATTGCTATGTTGTTGGGTTTTTAAAAACTTAAATTGCATCTTACATATCAAATCATATACTTTTGATAACTGACAGCTCTGTGGAAAAACTCATCCAATAATATTCATTCATATTATAGATATATAAAATTACATGAATGGCGGACAAATTCTACTTAATCGGACAGTTATGATAAGATATGTTTTGAGTGATGTGCTGAGGACCTCAAAAGTGCTGAAGACCTCAAAAGTACTTATGACCTCAAAAGTGTTAAAGATCTCAAAAGTACGAATATTTACAAAAGTATCCTGGGAGAAAATTCCATTTCTGAATAGACACAAAAAATGATTTTTCACCGACATTTTTATTTTTTGGTTATCGGAACAGAAATAATAAGTGTGATAATATACGAGAGTATGAAGAGGGCAAATAGGTAAAAACGTTTTGTAAGAAAGTATTGTTGTAAGGAAATAATGTGTGGCCAAAAAAAAAAAAAAAAGGACAGCCACGGCCATGAATCAAATAATGGTTTCGAATAGTCACGTTTTTACTTATTTTCTAGACTCTTTACAACTAGGTTTACGGGTAAATTATGAACTATTAACTTTTAGAAGTTTTTATGGTTAATAGCAAAGGTGAACTATCATTCGTTGTTTGTAGGTTAACACATATTTGTTATGGTATTTAAACAAATGGATAGTTTTGTTTCAATTACAATATATAAATTGTTTTTTTTAATGACCTGTTACAAGTTTTTCTAAGATAAATTACGTGGTATAATTCCCTCTCTTTTTTATTTCGTTTTCCTAAAAAACAATACTAGGAAAGGTGAACATATATAAGAGAAAACGTACCATCTTGATTACCAGTATTCCAGTCTGGTCCACGTTTAACATATCCACCTTTAAAGATTCCCTTAGCTAAACGTTTATCTTTGTTACTGTCACATCGAAGTGGAACTCTTACTCTGTAACAAGTAAGTAATAATACTCTTAAACAATCATATTGGTGTAATGTGAATAAATATAATTAGTTTTGTATTTCGATTCTATATAATTTACTTTCTCCTTGTGAATTTTTATTCAATCAGGTAAAATGTAGAAAATGTATGATACCCATGAAAATAATTTTAATCATGATAGAATAACAATCATAAAATACGTATTAAAATACAAGAAATCAAATGATCTTCATTTTAAGGGAACATAAATTATACCTAAATACATCGATTGACGTTGAGTGATGGGAGTTTCATGCGTAAAAATGTAATGTAAAAAGAAAACTTTTCAGGGAAATGTTTTTTTATAGAGATTTTGGTGGCAAGGCGCTTATACTAAGAATAGTTTTTATTAAATTAAAAATGTTAATAATTTTGGTGGGATTCGGTGAGATAATGTAAGTGGGCAAATTTTAATTGGGAAATAACATGAGATATCATGAGAATATTTTATGGTGGAAATAACATGAGATATCATGAGAAGATTGTAAGGGATGAGATAAACGAAGAATGAATTATTAAAAAATAAAATATATTTTGTTAATTTTTTCCAGTTTAAAAAGCATTTTTCTTTTAATAAATATTTTTGCACTGTTAAAATGGATAAACATGACCAGATCAAGATAGCTATAAATATTTGGATTTTAAAATTCATTGACATATAAAACTTACCCACGCGATATTGGAGTATCATATCTGAAGAACATGTGCGCTATGTCATGTTTGTCTAACATGTAACACAGAGTGCATAGATCAACGTTAGAACATTCTGCACATTTCCAACGAATACCTGCTATTTCCTTTTCTCTGCAGCCTTTGCATGTTTTATATTCATGTACCACACCTTTTAAAAGTTAAAAATATAATTACTATTTAAATGCCATATGTTACAGAGTATAAAATAATAATACTTTAAAATACTGTGAACACATGTAGGAACTAACAGTTTTCAAATTGAAGGTCGTTTTAGGCCATGGGGTAAAAAATAATTATTGTTTGATAATTATTTAACAATTATGTTACGTATCACGTGAAAATGCGCGGTGTGTCATGGTCAAAAGGAGGCCAAGGAAAAGGTCATGTGTGTATGTTGACTGGTGGAACACGGGGAGTGAAAAATGAAGAGTTGAGAGACAGAGATGTAACTAGTAGAATCTAGAATAATAAGAAACATTGTCGTATTCTGTAAAATAAGTGTACATATTTCCTATTGCATTATTAAAGAGCATTTTTACTGGACTTGACCTATTAAATTGAATTATCGTGTGAAAGAGAATGCTGATAGACAAGCCCACGAAGAAGCACAAATGAGGTCAATCACGAGAAAGTGAGAAACAGGGACCTTGGCCTGTTACATAAACTGTTACATTAAATTGGTGTCAGAACTGACCATCCTGTTACATTGTTGTCAGAAGTGGGCGCTTAGTGACAGAAGCGATCCCCACGTTACATAAACTGTGTGTTACATTGGTGTCAGAAGTGAAAGCTACATTCTTTAGGAAAAAATTGTGATCAAGACCATTCCTAAAGGATTATCTAAAACAAATTTCTGTGGGATACTTATTAATTAATTCAACAAGTGTACATTGTGCAATATAAGTGATATTCAGTGACACCTACAGTGAATAAATTCAAAATGGATTATTATGAAAAATTCACATCCATAGCGAAGGAATTTGGGTTGAGTGGCACAGAACTACGTGAATTCGTTGAAGAGAAAGTAAGAGAAGCCCAAGTTAATGATAGAGAAGAAAGAAATGCAAGAAGATAAATAGAAAGAGAAGAAAGAAATGCAAGATTACAAGTAGAACAACTGAAAAATGAAAATCAGAATTTACAGATTGATTTACAACAATCAGATCACAATCCAGGTAACAACACAAATGAAAGGTTAACACCAAACGAAACAATTAAAGTTAGGAAATATGATAGCAAAAAGGAAAAAGATAGATGTTTATTTGGACTACTTTGAATCAGTTATGAATATAAACGAAGTTGAAGAAATACATTGGCCTACACAGCTTATGACAAAACTTACAGGTGAAGTTTTTGAGGCCTATAACAGTATAGCAAAAAATGACAGGAACATTTACAAAAATGTAAAAAAAAGGCCCTATTATTCCATTTTGGAAAATCTAAGAATGACTACAGAAGAGAA
The DNA here is from genome assembly GCA_002072015.1 of Radix auricularia. NCBI lineage: Eukaryota > Metazoa > Mollusca > Gastropoda > Lymnaeidae > Radix > Radix auricularia. Next base: position 1,322,239 of record MUZC01004646.1, on the reverse strand, counting down.
TTTCATGAAATCAGAATAAAAAGGGACAAAGACCCACAAATAATTGTGCATGAAGCGCAAGTAAAACTGACAAAATGGCTAGAGCTGGCAGCCATAGACACCAACGATCCCAGACCATACTGGGCATGGTGTTAATAGATAAATTTTTGGAGAACGCAACACCAGCATTATTCACTTATTTAGCTGACAAGAAAATTCGAACCCAGACTGAACTAACAAATTCTTTAAGAACATTCAAGAACTGACATCCCGAAGTTGAAACGGACAAAGACATGATTTCTTGGCAACAGTCCAAAACAAAAAAATCAGAAATCATATGCTACTACTGCGGCAAGAGAGGTCACCTTGCAAGACACTTTTATTTCAACAAAGGACATACTTCACCCAAGGTCAGTCCAACACGAAACAACATAGAAACAACTTATGGACAGGGTCAATTTGAAAGAAAAAACAAAAAATCTTGGAGAGGAAGACATAATCACAATTTAAACTATAGAGATTATGATCGAAACAAAAAATCATGGAGAGGTAGATATGACTTTCATTCAAGAAACAGAAATTATAATCAAACATATAGAAAAGATCATGAACAAAACTTGGACAGTAGGAAAAAAATAAATCGAGAAGACACACCAGCCAGTGATACCGTGGCAGCTATTAATAGCCAAGGACGACTTAAATTTTATCCTGTGTATGTCAACAACAAAAAATGCACGTGTCTAAGGGACTCAGGCTGCACAACAATTGTAGCACACAGCAAGATTGTAGAAAAAGAATATTATGATGGCAAAACAGACACACTAACGATGGGCGATGGAACAAAAATAGAGTGCCCAACTGCTAAAATCAACATCAACACACCCTGGATTCATGGTGAAGTTACAGCAAGAGTTCTGAAGGATGTAATCTGCGACCTAATTATAGGCAACATTGAAGGAGTTATTGATTATACAGATGAAATGTATAAAGAATGGCACAAAAACAACACGCAAGTATGTGCTAGTTTACAAACCATAGCCTCAATCAAAAGAAAGGAAGAATTAGAGACTGAAGTTGAAGACACCATGCTCTTAGGAAATCAACGTACATCAAAACAAAACTTCAAGAAACTTCAAGGAGAAGGCAAAACAATACATGAAATACAAATGAAACTCAGAAAAGAAGAAAAAAAACAGAAAAATCAAACTCTGGTAATATTGTGACCACTACTGTTAATCATATATATGGCAGAAGAGATGAATATTGGAATCACAGAAATTGTAATAATGAGTCTGAGACCATTAAAGTAGAATCATCTACAGTAGGAAGATTAATTGGTCGTAGAGGACACAGAATCAGAAACATTGAAGCAGACAGTAACTGTCAGATAAAAATTTATCATGATTATGACTCATCTAATCAAAGCTTTGTTAAACTATCTGGAAGCAAACATGCTATCTCAAAAGCCAAGGGATTTATTCAAGGATTACACATTTCATATCAAATCCGTCAAAGAAAGAGACAATGTGGCTGCTGACGTACTTAGCAGTCTGATGACAAATACAGACACTCAATAAAAAAGAAGGAAAACAGAAGCCAAGCGACTTATTCAAGATGCTGAACTTGATATTGTTAACAGAAATACTGATGTTCGTGATTAGTGAATTACTGAACCTTTAAGAGACTGATGAAGCATTGAAGAACTATTATTTTGAATTAATACCAGTTGTAATGTTATTTTTATAACATAATTTTTATGTGGATTAACTATGAAATCAATGTTATACATTATTTCAGCTAAGAGCAGATTAAATTACTTTGCATCCATAAAGGAACATTTTGATCACCGCATATTATAAATCAAAGAATATATTTATATGTCGTAAAATTGATTCAAAATAACAATGAATTAAATATAGTATAGTATGGACAAGCATAACTAATGATTATATGCATTAGTCAGATTTTAAAATATTTTTTGACTTGTTGTAAAAACAATGTTTATTGTGCATTTAATGCTTAATATTTCTAGCTATAAATAGACTGGAAAAACAGAGATGGTATTGGTGAGAGAGCTGAAGCGTGACAATCTATGAACGCCTCTGTAATATTAAACTTTTGTTGTGAGTGTTAAAGACAACGTTATTTTCAAATTGCTGTCTAATTTTTGTGTTATGATCAAAAATGTTTTTTTGGGAAAAACATTTTTTTTGAAGGAGTGGTATGGATGTCACGTGAAAATGCGCGGTGTGTCATGGTCAAAAGGAGGCCAAGGAAAAGGTCATGTGTGTGTGTTCACTGGTGGAACACGGAGAGTGCAAAATGAAGAGTTGAGAGATAGAGATGTAACTAGTAGAATCTAAAAGAACAAGAAACATTGTCGTATTCTGTAAAATAAGTGTACATATTTCCTATTGCATTATTAAAGAGCATTTTTCCTGGACTTGATTTATTAAATTGAATTATCGTGTGAAAGAGAATACTGATAGACAAGCCCACGAAGATGCACAAATGAGGTCAATCACGAGAAAGTGAGAAACAGGGACCTCGGCCTGTTACATAAACTGTTATATTAAATTGGTGTCAAAACCGACCATCCTGTTACATTACACTCTCAGTAAAAATGAATTTTTAAAAAAGAATTCTATTCTGTGAATGGTACCAAGCAATGTGGCAGAGGACAATTAATTCCCAGGCAAGATTGTGTGTAGTGATGAGCTACATTTAGCTTAAATGGTTCAATTTTTAGTGACTATTGCACCTACTGGGAAGCTGGCAATCCTCTTACGACAGTGGAACCCTATGTGAACCTCCCAGGGGTTACAGTATGATTTGACTTGTCAGCATCAATTTAATTGGGTGTTTCGTTTTTGATAATAATGTGAGTGATGCACATTACGTAAACTTGCTACAAGAGTCTGCCATGCCTCGCATCCAAGATAGTTTAGGAAGAAAAATTGTGCATCTAGCAAGATGGAGCATCTCCATGATACTATCGTGACGTAAAGGCCTATTGTGACGTTCACCTTCCAAATACATGAGTATATTGAAAGGAAGCATTATTACCATCCATACTCACCGATCTGACACCAATTGATTTTATATGGGTGCCCTTCACCACACCATGTTTACACTACAAAACAAGTATAATCAATGAGTTAAGAGCAGCTAATAGAAGAAGATGTGCCGACATAACAATTGAGTTGATTAGGAAAGTTTTGGATTCTATCATCGAGCGTTTTTGCTGGGCATGGACCTTTATGGCCAACAATTTGAACACTTTTGATAATTGTATTTGACAAAGTCTGAATTTTATTTATCGTCTTTTTGTAGCTTAAAAGATATGAAGTTGATTGGTGGGAGTAAATTTTGAGATAACGCCTTTGACAAGTAAAACACTATGGCTACTCTACAATATCATTATATAACACAGTTGACCAGTAAAACACTATTGCTACTCTACAACATCATTATCAACAAAAATTTACAACAACAACAAAATAATAACACAATTTTTCAAAAAAAGTCATGCAATGAAATTGAAAATTGTATTTGAATATTATGACATCAATAATTTATAATTGTTTAAATCACTCTCACGAACTTAAATTATATCAATAGTAATATATGGATGTATCCTATACAAGAACTCACCACACTGGGCGTTGTCATAAATATAGAGATCATAGGCGTTTTCATAACCCGCTTTGTAGTAGCGTTTCCCGCCATTATCCCAGACAACTCCAACAGATTTAGCTGGAGCTGGAGATCCATCTTGACCACCGATTTCCACAACAGTTCCAACTAAGCCTGATTTAATGTCATTGCCGTATGACCAGTCAGGTCCTCGGACAACACGCAGTCCCAGTTCCACATTAGAACGCTCTGCTGAAATAATTAATACGAATTCTTTAACATCGTAAACTTTTAATGCATATTTTGAATACTATTTGTCACAAATTTGTTATTATACGGTTTTTTAAAGCATGATTTGGCTTGATTTCAGCTTGTACAGACACAAACATTTTATGTCACAAGACAAATGAGTTCCTTTGTCGCCTTCAATATGATAATTTCGAACCCTGTTTTTAAGCAAAATAAAGAACCTCATCTAAAGTGGTTAGGTATCGGTAAATTTCTCAAAACACCATACAAAAATTCCCATTTCCCGTTTAACTTGTTTAATTTCAGTTTTAGTTCATTTTTTTAAAAAAACGAAACATGATAAAAAAAAAATATTTTTGTTATTCGTTATATTCTCAATTCTCTGTTTTGAAAAGTGTACGGATACGCCACAATTAAGATTCTTGCATTTAATTATTTTTTTAAAATTCAATTTAGTCAATTTTTTTAGATAGGCTTTCTATCAATCATAATAATATGATATAGAAATGAGCTGACTACTGATCTGATAAAGAAAAAAGGTATAAATATACCTTCGACTAAGTAATAACTACTACTACTTTCAATTTGTGTCATCATTTATAAATGGGAACATTTTTTAGAATAAAAAAAATTTTAAATACAATAAATATATTGAGTTTTTTGTTGTGATTAAAACATATATAATTAACTTTAAATTTGAAAAAATAATTAATATTTCAACAAACCCGAATCCATTTCATCAGTCTAGTTCTTTCACTTTCGTTTATTTTTCCGATTTGATTTGTTTTTATGAACGGGAATTTCCGATTTCTTTAATTAAAAAAAAAAAAAAACACATTTACCCCAATTTTTTCTTATTCCTCTATAGGAGTTAAACTTACTTTTAAATTAACTCGCTTTAATAATATTTTATCACAATTTGTAAACATTTATATGAGTTACTTTCTCCTTTCCAGATATTTCTAATAAATTCTTAATCGAGACACGAAATAAAACTAATTGCTATGATCAGCAGTTTTTCTTATTTATTTACTTTTTTGAAATCACTCAAGAGTGTAAGTGTAGAGACTAGAGACATGTGGCTATTGGTATCAGGGTCGGTGTTGCAAAATAAATACTCTCCCAATCAGACTTTCCCCCAGGCGATTTTATTTTAAAACGGATTCTCCGGGGGCGAAAATTTTTCCTCCCGATTAAAATAAATTCTCCCCTACCCCATAAAATAATGTCTCCCCCAAAATAAATCCGTCCACACCTCAAAACAACCTTTTCATATAGTACAAAGAGATTACTCAAAAACAATAGAATAACAAATGATTAAATTTGTATTATTCACACATTTTACTCTAATTCTATTCATGGTAGAGGCGTAGATACAGAAAGATATGGAGGTGGTGGTGGACCATTCCGTTTTACACCCCTCAGGGGCGTAACAATTTTTTTCTAAAATTCGTAATTACTTGCATTTTTCTCACTGTGCAAATTGACTCTGACGGAGTTGGTATCAAACATATGAAGGCATGGGTTGTGTTGTTACTTTAAACGGTAAATTTGCACACATGTCAGGTGCTCAGACGGTGAGAAATGATGTCTCCATCTCGCTAAAAGGCCCTACAATTTCGGAAGACACCAAAAATCCTCTGTAGAATTGGGGGTGGGGCTGGGAACGGGGGTTGGAGCGACCTAATTCACGAAGCGGCACGAAATGAAACCATATCTGTGACAACGCCACTGACTTGTTGAGCCCATGACCTGATTACCCAGTGGATTTTGTTTTTTTAAACTCTACGGCCAAAGTAGTTTCTTGTTAGGCGGCACAAATTTAAAAGTGCAGTAATCCCTGTAATAGCTCTGTTACGTCGTTGTCTGGGTTACTTGTTATGACCAAACGGAAAGATCAACTCAAGGTAGAACACCAACACTTCTGAAAATCTATAACTTTATTAACAGCAAAAGTTCCACCATTAACAAACACATCCTATCTCTCGCTCACACCAACTGCCGCTCTACTCACTACGCCACGCTCACACTCTTACGTCATACCCTTTCATACCGTGCGCACCGCACCGCACCAAACACAAGTAACACATTGACATGTCAGGGAAAATCCAACAACTCCATAATGTTTCCCTGACAAGCTCCATAGAGGCGGTTCTTATATGTTTGATATCAAATTTAAAATCTAATAATTCACTGAAAGTTGGCTACTTGTATTTAAATATTTCTAAACTGTCATTTATATAAGCCAAAGGTATAATTTGTTAGACATTCCCATTACTATTAGAGCTGTTCGTAATAAAAAATGCAGCTCTGTGTAATGCAATGGTGGAAATATCTAAAAATGCTAACGATCCTAAATCAAGGACCGACGCAGCTGTATTGGGGAAACAACTAAAAAATCAATTTCTGGTAATAACTGTAGTCATTTGGTACGACTTGTTTCAAATGAATGTGTTTAACAAATTGAAAATTGATGCAAACGAAAGCGTTGCAATTAGACATTGCACTGGATTGTATAAATAGTGCTTGTGTGAGTTCAAGTTCAAATACAATGACATTGAATTTGCGTCCTCTCAAATTTTGTTCAGATAATTGGCTCAGAATTAGAGATGTAACCAGTAGAAATCATATTTCCAGCTGCCACAGATTGAAACGACGAAAATAACACCAACAGTTCAAAAATGAAAACATAGACGAATCATTGAAATATTCAAATGAAAAAAATATGAAGTGGAATTTTATTATGTTTTGTAGGATCTAGCAGTTATGTCATTGACTGCACAGTTTGAGCAAATGAAATTTCACTTCAGTCATTTTTTGTATTTCTGCTCAACATTTATAAAATTGCAGAATTCGAACAAAATGTTGTCACGAAATATTGCATGGATTTGAATGTTGCACTCACCAATGCATCTGGTTCAGATAAATTAATAAAAGAATTTAGGCAGTGAATTGCAAAGGATTTCCAACATTGTTCCAGATATTTTTTCGTCTTCTTTTGGTTCGATACATTTTATCTATGATCATTATTTGAATACTACTGTTCAAAATGTTCATATCGCCCTTTGAATAGCATTGATAATTCTGATTACTGTTGAATTGGGTGAGGGGGGGGGGAATCGAGTTTTTCCAAGTTTAAAATTATTTTTAAAAGAATGACCATGGCACAAGAACGCCTGAAAATATTGATAAACTAAAACAAGTGTATAAAAGAGTTGATATATTCATTACCGGAGAATATTAAGAACTTACAGAGGAACACTATTAGTTAAATCATTACACCTTGAAACACTAGAGTATAGAAGAACAAAGATCAAAACAGTAATTACTAATAATGCATAAGGTCAATTAATTCTAACTTAAAAGTACCAAAAAAAGAAAGATAATTTAATACAATTCTCATCTACACTTAAGGATAAAAGCCTTGAAAACTCACATACAAATTCACGATTTTTTCAGTCCGAAATTCGGACGTAGTATGGGTTGCATGGGGCAATCAAGAAAAGCAACTCTTTGTCGAATTTTAACACACTGATAAAATTGCAAGACAAAACATAAATCATCGATATGCGTACGACGCATTAATCTTCTGCATGGAAGTAGCTCTTTCATCCTAAATAAAAAATTATATAGAAAGTTAAACTAAAATCAATAAGACTCTAATTCAAGACATTTAATAAAATTTGACATACAAGTTGGGATAATTCCTAAATGATTCAGAACCCTCCCCTTCCCCCACCCCCCCCCCAAAAAATGCTTTCTGCTTCTCTCACATGTCCATTAGTCAGAGGCGTAGCTGGGGAATAAGGGCCCCGGATGCCTGGCCGATGGTGTACTATATACTATATAATGTAAAAAAAAAATGTTCTCAAACCCCTTTAAGCGACGCCTCCTCTAGTTACGTCACTGCTAGTAGTAGAGCTACAATGGTCGTTTTAAACGTCAATACAAATAACAATTTTGTGCCAATTTCACAGATAGTTTGCTAATAAAAAGTAAAAATATTGGCAACGCGTTTCTGTATTTTTGTTTAATTTAGTCATTTACGGCAGTTTAAACTCATTTTCGTCGCCCAAGTAAGCCTTTGCTATCACACGTTTATTTCAATTTATATGCACACAATAAATTTACTTTTTGTATACTGGTACTCAAAATAGCCACTGATATTTTTAATCGTATGTGCGATATGTTACGGATACGTTTAATGGTAAAATCTGTTGATTGTGTTTGCTGCACAAATTATAACGTCATTCTTAGCCCTAGTCTAGACATTTCTTAACGGGGCCGTTCTTATGCCACTGCAACTTAGCAGCCGCAGTGGAGCACGCGCTTTAATAGTTTCAACTTATCTTGATTTTCACGTATTATCCAAATAAGTTCCCTATGCCAACCCAAACTGGGCTCCAAGATTCATTAAATTACTGTTACACAATAAATAACGACACTGCTAGAAAAAAAAAACTTTAATGGCGTCGCTCCTTGCCACAACAAACATCTACACAAAAACTCTAAACGTCTACATATATTCTAATGACGTCAACAAAACAGTTACTTTTTCACGCTTTCGCACCACTAACCAATAACTTAAATAGCACAAAAGCGTCCATCAAACACACCATCGTGCGCAACTCACAACAAGTTACAAGGACAAATTGGTAACAGCCCCGCAATGGCCAATATTCTTAATATTGAATATTTGTTTCTTAAACCATTTTTACTCATCGGTCTCAAAATTAGTAGGTCGCGCGAACGTATAATGAATAGATTTTTTAATAAAAATAAGTATTAATAATATGAAAACGTGTATAGTGAAGAAACCGATCAATATGTTGTGACTCAATGGTTTATGTTTAATATGCATTGAATTAAGGTGCAATTAGTTTCTTCATTAAACATGAATCGGATAAAAATGTCATGATTATTCTAAGTAAATATAGATTGAATGAGGATGCCTTGGTTTGGTTATGTAATGTAAACATTGGTTTTATGATGATGTCATGGTTTAAACATAGATACATGGCTTAAATGATAATCTCATGATTTATCTAGTTAAATAAGTAAAATATTGATTGATTATATGACAGTGCTGAAATATATGAATGCTGGGGGCTTGTATTAACTTATAGAGCGTAAACAGACCAAACAACATTGTCATTCTATTAACAAGCAAACAAAATCTAAAGATTATATAGAGATGGAATAGGATCATTAAATATTGGTATATTTATAAATTTATATTTTTTTTCTGTCCCAAATAAAATGTATATTGGAATTTCAAAGACATTAAATTTATTGAATATTCAGTAAAAGTCTTTTAAAAACATTATAAACAAATGTTCTACGTGCAAAATAAATTACAAGAAGAAAGGAAGCAGATTATTTTGAAACGTCACATTTTTTTCTGTTTTGCAACAATAGCAGAGCAAGTTTTTAGCGCATTTTCGAGATGTCAAAATCGCTATTGCACCCGTTTTGTCCGTCCATCCGTCCGTCCGTCATCACCCTTGATCACAGCATCCATAAGTCCTAGACCCATGATGTATATATGTTTTTTGTATGCCCTGACCTGCCATTTGTGCATCAACACTCAGTTACTCGATCCGTTTAAAAACCCCGTTAAAACTACCAAAAAATATTTCGAATCGAGAGGTAACACTAGCGCAGGGAACGGCCGCCATTGCCGGAAGTCGTATGCATAATTCCTCAAGCATTGAAGAGTGGTGCGAAAGGGTGCAAAAGAATTAGTTGTTTTTTTTTAGTTGACGTCATTAGAATATGTGTAAAAGTTTAGAGAGTTTTACGTCATCATTTGTGGTGACTTGTTGTTGGATTAAAGAGAAAATATTTTTTTTTTAAAATGTAAAGAAATGACTTTTAAATAAAAAAAATGTCAGGTATATTCATTACACAAGAAAATTCATAAAAATATGTCTAAAATCTAAACACAATTACTGATAACTACATAATTCTGATATCTAACATAAGTACTGATACATAATACGAAAATGCGCTAACACGTCCTGAATTCCAATAGGTACCAGGCTTAACATGATTTTTTATTTTATTTGTACATGCAGATAATGTTTATCAAAGTTTATTGAAACATTGATTATAGATTATAATTACTTTTATTCTTGTCAATTTTAAATGTATAGTCTAATGGTAAAAAAATGACTGAACATTAATAAAAATGAGCTTTATGTGCCCTCATTTGATTCAAAGAAATTTGAAAACATTGAATCTTTGCTTTTTAATATTTTTTAAACCCTTATGGAAAGTTTTTTCTTCTTATTGTTTTTAAAAAAAATATGTTCATTCATTGAAACGCCAGCTCAATGCAAGATAATGTGAAGGGGCACTAATGCAGGTCATAAGTCAATAGGTCAACATGACATTAGGGTCAGCCACTCAGTACCTTCATGACTACGGCAGACATAGATTACAAGTGGAGTGCAGGTTTAGTTATGTATAATAAATGTTTGGGTCGTGTCGAACTTTTACTCTTTTTTTTATATATTTAAAAAATTGTTGGTAAAACATATTGCATAAAGCAGTTGACTCTTAGCAGCTCATGTTCCGGTCTTGGTAAGGCTATTTGGTCTAAAATTCTGATTTACAAATTCTAGCTGAAAAATTTGTTAAAATGCAGTGTACACAACTGTGTCAGAAAATAAACGTTAACAAATGTAAATAATGATCCAAGTTGATTATCATCAGCAAATTAAGAAGAAAGTCTTTAAAGAAAAAGAGGATGCTTTATAGGGTCATCAAAGGTACATCAAAGAAACATTTTTTTCTGGGGCAGATTTAATATTTACGGATGTTCATTTGATTGACTTGCAGATTCTGAGGCCAAGAATCGTGGGAAACGAAACATCTGAAGTAATTTTATTTTTAATAGTTTCTATTTTAAAATACCATTGCTCTGATTGTAAACAACAGATAATGTTGATGAATTAATAATATCTTTAAAATAGGTCAAACTTCCTCAATAAATGATTCATTTTTAAATATTACTTTAATCATAAACATTTGCAAGTGTGAAGAAACTACTTTTGATAACATAAAAGCATGTTATAAATTTACATTGAATTTTTAAAATAAATATTGTAATTAATAAATTTCTTTTTTTGCGTGTCAGTAGGTGTGAAATATGCATATCATTATCAAAACAAGACAAGCAAAAATATTACTCAAATAACCTAAAAATTTCTAATTTTCATAAATAAACAACTGCAGAAATTTCTAATCTTTGATCGCCCTTCATGCTTGACTCAATCTTAATGATATTTTTTCTAACACTTATGCGAACATTTAAGTGATTTTTTTTTCTTGAATAAATTTGGTTATGTTTTTAACATTTTTGATTAGCTCAATAAATTTGTTACAGTTATATATATTTGTTTATCTTCTTTACTTGATAATGAAGGGTTTTATTATAATTAAAGTCATAAAATGTGCTGTCAAGTGCCATTTTGTGTAAACATAATTACTGAAACAGTTGATCAGCTTTCGTCTTTTTTCAAAACTTAAATGTTTTAAAGTCGTAAACAAACAGATGTCCCAGACGCATGAACTAAGAGTTAAGGAAACATGAGTGACTTGACCTTTAATTAAAAACAATTGTTTTGTATTTGGTGATGATATTTCTTTGGCCTTGTTCTTCCGTCATAAAAATATAAGCTCCTTATAATTCGTGACTTTATTAAAAAATTACAATACTCTTCATCCTATGGAATGCAGAATATTTGTTTTTTTAATTAAAAAATTAAATGTTTTATGTGTGTATGGGGGAGACAATTGGGTACATTTCTCGTTTTGTCCTACTAGTAACAAAATAAATGACTTAAAATATGAATAGATTTCTTGTGAATAAAGACAAATCAGGAACTAAGTGATGTTGTCGTGACTGCCCAATTAAAATGGCAGCTGTAGACAGTGTCATTGAATGACAAACACTTTTAGGTGTTCACAAATACAACACTTTTTAAAGAGACCAACGGTGATTTTTTTTTTTAAATGTTAAAAAGAAAACAAGAACACAATCTTTGCATCCAGCTCTGAAATATATGTGGACAAGAACTAAATTAGTTTGATGTGGTAGAAAATTTATAAAATGGTACCTCCCCACTGAACACATTAAATCTTGAAACAATGTTATGAAAAACAATGGTTAAGAAAAGGTCGGGATGTGGGTCTGGGAGAGAGAGGAAGAAGAAAAAAAATGAAACAAATTATAAGTGATAGCCTTAAAATCTGAAATGCATGAAATTTTTTATTTTTTAAAAATTAATGATAAGTAACGATTAATTAATCTATTAGTCGTAAAAATTGTAATCGATTACATTTAATTTTAAAAATTCGTTAAACAATTTTTTTTTGCCCAATTTATTAAAAACTTTTTATGTGTTCCTATTTACATACTTTTCCTTCCTTTATTTTTATTTAATTAAACATGCATGTGTAAATAAAAAGTTATTTTCTTTTTATATCTTGCATACCATAACGAATTAGCTGTGTTACGACACAACATGGGCGTCCATTTAACCGATTTCATGCAATAATGGATCGCAACTTAACGGAGTTTATATATGAGTCAGAATACAATTATTCGAAATTAATCATTGTCTTCATTACACTTTTTGCTGATTAATCGAAAACATTTTTTTTGAACTAGTACTAGCCTTAATAAAATCAAATATATATATATATATANTATACATAACAAAATATACTCATTATTATATTTAATAAAATAGCTGTTTATCCGTCTTGACCGATAAAACCAACCTGTACATCGGATGAATGGACCGTTGCATTTTTTAAAATTAATTCGTGGCCTGTGAGACTGGTCCGTCTCCTTGACTCTGCAACATTACTTTAACGTTTGTTTCACGGATTCCCTTGAGATGGGCGCTAGGAGGTTCAATTAGTGCGGAAACAAACAGACGGCATGAATGTAGTGTGGTTGCTTTACTTAGTTACCTTTTTTAATTAAACAAATAAGTTTTTTCTTAGTTCCAAGAACTCGCTTTATCAAGACCGGACTTTACTGAACTTATTTAGGATAAAGTTCAATTTTGATAAGATCCGTAAGCAATTTAAAAAACAAAACAAAACAAAAATGCATGATGGGGACCAATAAAATAATTAGAAGATAATAAACACGCAATTTTTTTAAAAAATGTATTATTATTCCGTGCATTTATCTCTAAACAGGTTGCAAATGCTTTTATAATGATATTTTACCCACTATAAATAGTAATTTTAAGATTTCTATCTAATCATCTTTTTAAATTAAAAATTATAAGTAACCTTGTGCGAGGAGGTGATGGTGTGGAGAGGACGGCTCATTATGTTTTCAGTGTCAGACAGATTCAGGAAGTTCAGTGGGTTTATCTGAGATAACAAGGCAAAAGTTATTATGACATTTTCTTAAACTCAATTTTTTTTCAGATGTCGCCGTCAAATATATAAATTTCGGTAGTTAATTGAGAAACAAGACAACTTTGTCTCTGTAGTCACAGAATGTTGAGTTTATGTAAGTATAGCAGCACACAAACAAACATGTTATCAATATTTGTTCAATTTAAGACTCAATCTTTCAAATTTTTTTTCTTTACTTTTTTTACGATTTTATTGCTTTATGCCACATTGTTCACATTGAGGCTTAAAGTTTATACACATAGTTTGTTGGGTTGCTAGTATATCAGAAATTGATGAAACGGAAAACTTGTATGAAGTCAGATTTCATTAGTTTACAACATCCTAGTTAGATCTTAGAAAAGTGGTGTAATTCTTTGCGTTTTTTTAATGATGTAAATGTTCCTAAAATCTACATTTCACCTGTTCTTCTAAGAGAAGTGTTCTTTATGCATCTGTAAAACTTGCTTTGCTGGTGTTTTTTTTTTTTAAAGTTCCAACGCTTTGCCATTGTCACCTGTTCATCAGGTTTGAATGTGATCTCGTTTTGGCCGACACGTTGTGAAGTGTTCCTGTTTGAAATAAACACGTATATGTAGTGCAACTTCGGTTTTTTTTTTCTCTTTTTTTTTAAATCTGAAGAAGCCTGTAAGCAAGACTTTTCTAGTCTTACACTCTCTTATTGATGTGATTCCAGATCTGCTCATAGTTGTTGCTTCTGTTGTAAATTGTGTTTTACCACACATAAGTATTTGAACAGCAAACCAATTCTTCAGAATGAAAACAAAATACTTTGACAGATAAGTCTTTTTGTTAGTGTTATCCAGATGTGAACATGGACATTACGTACGTTGTAGAATTTAAGGATTTGAAAATAGAAATTCCACATACCCTTAGTGTTTAGTATTTGATTACGATACATTTAATTATCGTATCCTTTGGGTTCGGAATGAAAAACTTGACTTCATCATTATTATGGTTTTAAAAAAATTAAGAGACAAAAGCATACCCTCGGATATCGATGCTATTTTAAAATTTTGTTTAAAAGAAATCTAACTATAGCTTCTAATGTCATATTCCAGAAAGGCATCTCTAGTTAAATTAAATTGCTTAAGTTGGAAACAATATATCAGGCATGCATCCATTATGCCTCATCTGAATCCATTAAAATAATATTTTTTATTTATTTTTATTTTATTTTAATTATTTTTGTTACCTATTATATGCGTGGATGTTTTTTCCCCAGTTACAACTGTTATAATCTTAGCAGTTTTCAACTCAGGGGGAGGTAAGTTAAATGTGGTTCAAAGACTTGAAGCATAAAACTTAAGGTTGTTGTTCACATGTTATATTACTTTAAAACTTTTACATTTCATAATTTGTTAAACGCTTAAACTTCTCTAATAACTTAAGACACACTTTCTTTATCAGATTATCATCAATTTTTAATAACAGATTATAAAGAACTCTTTCGTCTTTCATATCCTACATCTTTGGGAAGATCACCCTTTAATTTATCCGCCCATTCTGGGTTGGATCAGAGCGCACGTCTTCGTTGTGTCTTATAACCACGTGGTTATAGTGTGTTTTAATGTTTCCATTAGAACTTTATAGGGGCTTATAAGACCTTGGCGGCGCCCATATCCTCCACAAGTCAGCGGATGACATTTTTATTGTGGCTTTGCGTAGACTCGATCCCACGGCCAACAGCTTATGAAGCGAGCGCACTTTTGACTTCACTAGCCACACGTACAGGTGGTATCAATCGTCATGTTCACAGATAAATTAAATGTAAAGACAAAATCACTCTATAATCGCTATGTTAACTTATAATCCTACCTATAGGCGAATAATATATGCATCTACACAGACCTGGACAAGGCCTTTTTTATTGCTTATTAAAATTAGCTGGGTAGATAAGTTGGAAATATTTCCATTAATACCAACAATAATCAGAGGTCACAATAATACCAGGAAAGCAAACACTTTATCATTATTTAAAACACCAGTATGAATACAAGACTAAACACAAACCATAGAAATACGTATAACGCAATAATCTTCTGTTTCAGAAGGAGCGTCTGTAACATATAAGATAAGATAAGATAATACTTATATTCATTTAAACGTATCGTAGATAAAATGATGCGAATGGTGACAAATAAGAAGTAATGTAACTCTTCGCACTAGGTACGGTAAAAAAAAACATAGCGCCTTGTCCTTCTTTATCTGAATGATGTAAAGTTCCTGAAGTTCCTTCAAAACTTTGACAAGGTATTATGTGGCCTCTTGGGTGATGAGGCCGTGGTAGATAATTTACAGCTGCTTGTCGTTCTTATAGTAATCAAAGTTAATAAAACGTATCTTGGGGGGGGGGGAGCTGTTAGGAATTTACGGAAACAAGACGATAATTAATAGAAGTGAAGCGGCGTGAAGTCAGCGAGGAAAACTTAAATCTTGATACGCAAAACTTTTAATCCAATGATTTTAATTGATTTAAAAATGAAACATTTCCCCACCCAATCCCCAAAATATTCTAGCTATTCAATTATACGTGTCCAAGCGCTGAATTTATGGTGGGGCTAGTCATCTTTTATTCTTTAAAATGATAATTAGTTTGTTAAAATTATGTAATTATTTCAGTTGACGCAAGGATCTGCTACCAATGTTCGCAAGTTAACAGTCCCTTTTCGTGCACTACCACTGTTCAGTGCCCTGATGGAGATGTAAGTTATTTTTGAGAGTAGGTAAACAATTCATTTGTACACATCTGGTGTGGCCAAACCTCAGTTTCCAGCCACACAAACGGCTTAGAGTTATCTTCACCTTGTATGCCAGCCCTATAAAGTGTGTCATTTCAGGTCTATTTGCAATGACTGATTTACTAGAAGTTTACTAAAATAAATAAATGATAACTTGTCAATTACCTTCGATCTCACTTTTTACTGTTTAAAATTTTTAAAGTTTTACGAGAAATTGTAACTAAAATATAAAAGTTTATAAATCTTAACAGTGCTGGCTGATTTAATTTAGTCACTAGCGGTTGAGGGAGACCATTCCACGGTATCGTAAATATTCAATGCTATGATATCAAGTGGAATACAATAAAATATACACATATTTCCTTTAACCGAAAAGATTACAAATCCTTTTTTTCTACCAGTCTGTACTATTTTAGCTCTAAATTTCTCAAAATTACTCACGCTCATAATGCTGTATATCAAATCATGATCTTCTATATATATAAAAATGAAAGAATGTCTGTATGTGTTTGTGTGTGTGTGTGTTAGTGTGTGTGTGTGTGTGTGCTTGTCCTTTAGAGCTGACTAAACTATTCATCCGATCGTCATAAAAATTTTTGAGAGTATTGAGTACCCTCACGGAATGGTAACTGGCTACTTTTTTTTCTCCATTTAATACTAGAGGGGCGCCGGGGGCCCACAACGTCATTTTTTGCTTATATGAGCTATATAAAAATAATTTAATCGCTAACGACTTGCTACATTGATGGACCTTAATCAAACTTGGTATATAAATACTTGATAGTCAATATTAAAATATTATAGAGCACTAAACTCCTAATGGCTACTTCTTCAGGGTTGGGGGCCCAAAATACCTGTTTTAGTAAACTTTTAAGACTTTATCCCTCAATTTAATTATTAAAATTCTTGACAATTAATGATAAATGTATCTATTATTATCCATATTGAAATAAACAGGTGTTTTTAACATTATATCTTGCCCTAAATGGGGCCTTTAATCTCATTTTATTCTTATATGAGCAATATAAAATGTAGTTTATGCGTTAGTTACTGAGTAAATAAATGGATTTAACCAAACTTTGTATAAAAAAAACCTCTGTAGCCCATATAAACATAATAAAGGAAAATAAACTTCTAATGCCTATTTCATCGCGGCCGGGGGCCCCAAATGTCTTTTTCGTAAATTGTAAAGATATTTTTCCCATTCATTTTTTTACGATCTCGATAAATATATTCATGAGAATTAAAATGAACAGATTTTTTAAATTGACTTCTTGCATGAATGTGGCCGGGGGCCCCTAAATATGTTTTCCCTTCTATATCTATCTCTGCATTGTGTGTGTGTGAGTGTATGTCCTTTATAGCTGACTAAAACATTATGCAATTGTCATGAATTTTTTTAGACCAATGAGTATTCTTCCAGAATGGTAACTGGCTACTTTTTTTCCATTTAACACTGAAGGGGCGCCGGGGGCCCATAATGTCATTTTTTTGCTTATATGAGCTTTATAAAAATTAGTTTAAGCGCTAACTACTTGCTATATTGATGGATCTTAACCAAATTTTGCAATTATATTATTGATAGCAAATATTAAAATATCATAGGGCATTTAACTCCTAATGGCAGCCCCATTTGGTGCTGGGGGCCCAAAATACCTGTTTTTGTAAACGTTTGACATTTTATTCTCCAATTTAATTATTAAAGGTCTTGACAAATAATGATAAACTTATCCCATATTATCCATATTCAAATTAACAGAAGATTTGAAATTGACATCTTACCTTGAATGGGCCCAGGGACCCTTAATAGCATTTTTATTTTTTATGGGCAATATAAAAATGAATATATGCATTATCAATGGTGTAAATGAGTGGATCTTAACCAAACTTTGCTTACAAAAATTTGGTAGCCCATATTAAATTACTTAAATGCAATGAACTTCTAATGTCAATTTTTTCGGGGTCATGGGCCCCATATGTCTTTTTTGTAAATGCTTAATATATTTTTTCCATACATTTTCTAACTATCTCTGGAAATATATCCATGATGTGAAACTGAATTAAAATGAAAAGATTTTTGGATTTGACATCTTGAACCGAATATGGCTGAGGTCCCCTAGATATGCTTTTCCCATACACATGTGTGTGTGTGCATGCCCTTTATAGCTGACTAAACCAAGTATTCGATCCTTATGAAACTTTTTGCAGATTATTGCGTACACTCCCAGGAAGTTAACAGGTAACTTTCTTCGTCAATTAAACACAATGGGGCGCCGGTGACCCATACTGTCATTTTGTGCTTATATCAGCTACATAAAATTAGTTTGAGCGCTAGCTACTTGGTAAATTGATGGATCTTAACCAAATTTTGTATTAAAAAAACGTGATAGCCAATATTAAAATACGATAAGGTCCTGAATTTTTAATGACCATTTCTTCGGGGCTGGGGATGTCAATTGTCTTTTTTCTAGGGAGGGGGGGTTACTGTTGAAGAGATTTTGTCCATTCAATTTTTAATTAACGACAAATATATCCATTATCATGCAAATTGTAATAAACATGTGCTTTCAACTTTACATCTGGCGCTGAATGAGCCCCATCATGTCTTTTTTTTTCTTTAATTAAGTTTATGCGTTAAGTTTTGTGTAAAAGAATTGATCTAACTAAAATGTGATAACAAAATCTTGGTAGCCCATATTAAAATGCTATAGGGCACTAAATTTCTAATGTAATTTACTTTTGACCGGGAGCCCCGAATGTCTGTTTTTGGTATATGCTTAAGATATTTTCCCCATTCATTTTTTAGCAATCTAGAGGAATATATATGAAGGATGAAACTGAATTAAAACGTCGCAGCTTTTTGGAATTGACATCTTGCGCAGAATGGGCACAGGGGCCACTAAATGTCATTTTTTCCTTTATATTTCCTTAACTGGAATTAGTGTTAGCTTAAATTACTAAGAAAATAATTTTATTACATAAAAACTCAAGAGTCTATAAATAATTTCAATAAGGAACTGGACTCTTAATGTCCATTCCCTCAGGGCAGGAGTACCGAAACGTTTTGTAATGCGCGTTAATAATTAATTCCCCAATCAATTTTACACGATATTGAGGAACAAAGCTTGAGTACAATGGCGATTTTAAAAAATAATAAATTATCACTATTTTAGAGCCCGGCCCCTTAATTTCGTTTTTTTTTCCCTTTTTTCAAAGCTTTTAATTATTAATTTATTTATCTATTTGGACTTTTTTGCACACTTCCGTGTAGGTTTTAGGCATATTAGTTTTAAAAATATATCACACATTGGATTCTTAAATAGTCATTTTTAATGAGATCGGTTTGAGCTTTAATCTTACCGTGAATGGGCTCTGGGGCCCTTAATGTCGTGTTTTGCTTATACAAATTCAAGAGTCAATAAATAATTACTATAGGGAACTGAACTCTTTATGTTCATTCCTTCGGGTATGCGGCCCCAAATGTTTTTGTAATGCATGTTAATAATTTAATTCCCCAATCAATTTTACACAATATTGAGAAACATAGCTTGAGTACAAGTTATCACGTATTTTAGAGCCTAGCCCTTTAATGTCTTTTTTTCTCTTTTTTTTAAACCTTTAAATTATTATTTTATTTATCCATTTGCTATGAAACTTTGACTTTTTTTCACACTTCCGTGTAGGTTTCTGTCATAATTGTTTTTAAAACATATCACTCATTGGTTCTTAAATAGTCATTTTTACTGAGATCGTTGCAACGCACGACCGGGTCTGCTAGTGATAAATATAATTTTACATTCACACAGGAATGTTATACAGAGAGATACATAGACAGTTCCATGCGCGAGTTATACAACTTAGGATGTGAAACCAGACAGGTATGTCCAAATAAGACATTGAACATTACGAATACTGGCTTGTAAAAAGCAATTTAAGAATGGGGTAGCAGCCTCTGGCATTATTCTATCTATATTTTGATGCATTACATTTTCATTAAGATCGCGAAATAGTTCCCTTGAAGTTAGGCAGGGATAACCTTGTCTACCAGTCCTATACAGGAAGGCAGAGGTCCTTGCTGACTACCTGATAATATGAAATTTCAATGTAATTTCTCCAGGTTATATTGGGGTGGGAGGGGGGCTTCATATTGACTTCTTTTAGGGCCACTGTGGGTCTCTAAGTCGTTAATATACAAACAAATAGTAAAGTGGGATACATTTTTTTTTTGTAGATTGCAATCCATGATAATAGCCTCGGTAATAAAAGGTCGAAAGTCAACTTGCCACGCCTAACAACAATGATACTAATTCAAAAATGCCATGAATCAGGGAAGCTGAAGAGACGTGAAGATTTTTAGCGCATTTTCGAGAAGTCGAATGCGCTATTGCACCCGTTTTGTCCTTCCGTCCGTCCGTCTGTCATCACCCTAGATCTCAGCATCCATAAGTCCTAGACCCATGATGTATATATGTTTTTTGTATGTCCTGACCTGCCATTTCTGCATCAACACTCAGTTACTCGATCCGTTAAAAAAAACCCGTTAAAAATACCAAAAAACATTGCGAATCGAGAGATAACACTGGCGCAGGCAACGGCCGCCATTGCCGGAAGTCTTAGTATTATCAAACGTATTAGTTTTTTTTTGTTGACGTCATTAGAATATGTGTAAAAGTTTAGAGAGTTTTACGTCATCATTTGTGGTGACTTCAATCAAGATCTTAGCGGCCCAGGGGCAGAAATTGAAAACTTTTTCGAAACAAGCTTCAACATTCAACTACTTTCACCAAGATTGGCAACTACGATCTATCAAACAACAATTGACGGAGTATTTGGGCGATTAGCTGATTACAATTTAGAATGTTTCATTTATGAGTCCTATTTCAGTGACCACAAACCACTTGTAGTTAGATTAAAGAGAAAATAAAAAATTTTAAAATGTCAAGAAATGACTTTTAAATAATTTTTTTTTCAGTTATATTCATTACACAAGAAAATTCATAAAAATATGTCTAAAATCTAAACACAATTACTGATAACTACATAATGCTGATATCTAACATAAGTACTGATACATAATACGAAAATGCGCTAACACGTCCTGAGTTCCAAAAGGGACCAGGCTTAACATGATTTTTTTTTAATTCTGCCCCAGCAAGATCAGGTTTATTGCGCAGGCAACTGGTACACCAGGGAAATATCACATTGTGAAACTTTAGTTATGTTCCAGCAACACTTTAACTTGTTTGACCGCTTGATATAGAGCCTACAATCAACTAACCTTCGTCGCGAATCGAGCATTCAATGGATAACCTAATGGTTCCAAACGACTCATCAACACAAAGTCACACAGCCTGGGAGACTTCTTCGGTGGTGGGCCATGACATCTACCATGTCGGAACATGACCAATTTAATGCCGGGCTGTAACCTCTATAACGATGGGTTCTGACATTTTCAGTGATTGATCCCTGATGCCATCAAAACTAGTCCTTGCCTATTCTCACTTATAACTCCTATTTTTACACTGCGTTTGTTATAAAAAGTGGGCATTACCCAGTAAAGGTCAATTTATCTATAGAAATGTTTTCTATTAACCGTTATCGTTAATTGTGTCAGGTGTGTTCTGAGATTGAAGTCAGTAATGTGGTTGTGGGAAGGAAAAGAAATGAAAAGTCAACTGAAATTGTAAACAGAGGCAAGCGGGCATCTACCTGCAGGAGATGCTGTTTCGCTGACGACTGTAATCTTTCTCTGTGCCTTACAACAGGTAATATATATATGTATCTGACATGTGTAGTGATCGCTGAATATGTAGCAGATTAAACGTTATTCGTGACTTCATTGTAATGTAACTGACAACAGTGAAATACTTTAAATAAAATATTGTCTTTAACTTGGTTGGCGGTTACCAATTTTGGGGATTTTCCACTTTAAATTAAAGAGGGGTTCTGTGTGGTATGAATTATTATAATTACTTTATTTGGCTTTGTACAGTTTGTTAGTATAAATAAAGTTGCTTAAAAAAATAATAACATTTACAAATTGTTTAGTATAAAAAAAGTATCGTAAGTATTACCTGAATCATGACTTCCCTTAGATAAATTAGCCGTTTTTCTTAACAAGTTGATTCATTTGACGTTATTAAAGTTTTGTTAGCCTTTCGAAAGATACGTATTCTAAAAATTGTCTTCCGTCTATGTTCGTGACAGACTATACAGTCTATCGAATTTTTTTTGGTGGTCTTTTAAATTCATTCATTAATTAATAATTTTTAGTCAGATTTTATTTTGTAAGAAAGTAAGAAAGCAATGCGTTGAGCGAAAATCTCATGAACATAATGCTTTGTGTCGTTTCTATAGACGGTTTACGCGGCGCGATTAGACATGATATGGATGAGCACAATTTATGATTTAGTCATTTTAATTAAATGGTCAAAATGTTTTTATGGAGTTCCTAGAAGTAAAAAAGCAATGACAAAGGGATACATTGCAACACGATTCTTATTGAATTTCAAAAAAATTTAATGAAAGATAAATGCATTTTGTTAAGAGTCTTTCATAATTTCTTGTTTCTTTTTAATTTATTGTTAAATATCCTTAAATTGTGCAATCAAAATTAAAGCTAATTGCTGTTTTGTGTGATATTTGTAAAACGGTTACAATTAAAGAACTAATAAAATCTCGCGAGCTGTAAATGTAGTAATCCCAATATATTTTTTGTTGTAGTGCCACCTACAAATATTCCAGCTGCCTCTGAAATCTACGTTAGAATTCTCAGCGGATTCAACGCTTACGAAGGAAGGGTTGAGGTGTACTACGGTGGGAAATGGGGAACCATATGTGATGACCAGTGGTCCGGCAGTGACGCAAAAGTCGTCTGCAATATGTTGGGTTACAGAGGGTGCGTTACATCATAGTGTTGTAGTAAATTTGACAAATCAAAAGTATATATACTGCTGCATACGTATTAAAATGTGGAAATGCGCCCAAGTTAAGTAGCTATTACAACTTGGTAAATTATCTCGTTATTGTAATGGTGTAACTATATCATAGACTAGTTAATTTGTATTTGTTTCATTGTGAATCATTTTTATGCAATTTAAAGAAATAATTATGTCAATGAACATGTTAATCGCGTCTTTAAAAATGGTAGGGTGTCACTTATTCAATTCTACTTTATAGCGGCAAATTAAATATTACATTTTCCTAAGAAATATTTGCACTTCTCCCCAAAATAAATGTGTGACCTATATGCGTTAAATAAAATAAATTACAGTTAAATCATTAGCCGTTAGGCACGCCTTATACACGGTTTTCTTGGTTATCGTAAGAGCATTGTACATTGTACCATATATTTTTTTTATTGTGGAACAGTGTGGACAATTTGTTTAAGAATGTTTTTTCATTAAAACACCCATCGCATCTGTTTAAAAAAAAATAATAATCATATTGTTGCTGAAATAGACGCACCGTGTCTTTGTTGAAAAAGATTCATCATATCTCTTTTGAAATAAACTCAGTGTGTCCTTCTTGAAATAGACTAATCCGAGATTTGTTAAAAAAACTAATCAGTCTCTTTTGAAATAGAAAATATTATGTCCCTTTGATACATATATTAATAGAATAATTGTCTCTGATTTCTCAGCAATGGTGCTACAGCCCAGAGTGGCGGGGCATTTCCACCAGGTCAGTCTCAGATCTGGCTGGACGAGGTGGTGTGTACTGGCACAGAGACCAGCCTGAGCCAATGTCGTCACGGCGCTTGGGGGGTCACCGACTGCAGCCACGGTGAAGATGCCGGCGTCTTGTGCTCAGCAGGTAAACGTCGCCATCTGTTAGCGTTTTGTTGTTGCTCTTCTCTTTCTTTCTATTATCTTATTTCCGTTTACTTCTCCTTAGCTTTGGAAAGAAATTCAGCTAGTCTTTAACGTTTACCAAATTATGTTCTTATCACGGTAAAACGTAATACTTGTATTACATGTGGGCGCTGCGGGTAGGCCAAGAGAAATAGGCATGTTGATAGCTTCCATTACTTTTTTCTTTTCCTCACCAGTTCAAGCAAATTTAGAGAGAGAGAATATATTTCCTTTTGTCTTTAATGTCAAAGCCTGAGAAATTCCCAACACATTCATCTTGTTATAATCCCATTGGACATACCATATCTTTATTCATAGGTATACCACTTTATTTGTCAGCTATAATCATAACAACTGGCTGATGATGATTTAGCCTAATTGTCTTATTTTATTGTGATCTTTCTAAGTTTTTTACTGTGTTATTTTCTTTTACCCTAACGTAGTCTAAGCCATTAGCATTTAATAAATTGTCCCCCTGGATTCCATATGATTAAAACACAATAAAAATATATGTACTAATTATTTCTTTGATAAGATTCTTGTATTTTGTCGAATAAAATGTCATCTTTTCAGATCGAACTGTACAACCTGATTGAAGTCTTTAAATTATAAGTTCTGTTTTAAGCTTTCAGTAAATTTTGACTATTGGAAGGCTACTTGTGTGGTCAGAATGACTTTAAGTCTGAAGTGTGTGTTGCTGTTCTCCAAATTGTCTTGGCCTTTTTTTCCTTTACTTTTCCCAAAGATCATAGATGACACAAACACTAAATTGGTTTGTGTCTTATCGATGGGTTTGTTTCTACGATAATCAATTAATTTATGTTACCGCATCTATTCAGGTTCATTCATTTACGCCAGAAGCAATCTTAAAATCATATAATAATATTAAGCTAAAATCGTCCACATTTTTAAGAGATTCTGATTTCAATGGAATCATAATGTATCACCGAAATCATAATTAAGATTTATAGTTACTTCAACCCATTATTTATTTGTCACTCGTAGCTACATGTACCATGAGGTTAATTATTATTATTATTATTATTTTAATCCTTTTAAAAAATGTTCAATTTGATACAGTAAGTCCGGAAGATGACGTCATTTTTCTTTTGGACACAAAGTTCCGGCTGTTTGCCAGGATGAACTTAAGAACGCAGTCCTACGCATTAATCCCAATGATGAAACTATACACACCTGGCTCCTTCGATTACGACCCCAGTCAGGGAAGAATTTATTTTATTGATGTCGGGTTCCGACAGGTGATTAGCATGAAATACGACGGCACCGACATCAGGATCATCCGACAACTCAGCCCTAGTATGTAGAGTTATGGGAACACGTTTTTTTAATTTATGGGTATATATATTATTGAATTATGGAAACACGTGTAGAGTTATGGAAAAACGTGTTAATGTAGGGAAACATGTGTTTAAGGTTGCAGACACTATTTAGAGTTATGGAAAACGTGTGTAGTTTTAAGGGAACGCTTATGAAGAGTAATTTCTAGACGTGTATATGAAATTCTAAGCTCAAGTATCTATAATTATTATGATATACGTAAAACTTACGTCTAAGCCAAACTCTTAAATTTGTGTTGATATAAAGATAGCAATTTAAAACATTTTATATGCTTTTTATGCACAATGATCTTATTATAATTGAATATTCTTTATTTAACACAGTTTTCAACACAAAGAAAAAGGATATTAAGTGGTATTTGTTGTTTTTAAAACTGAAACTGAAGAGTAAATATATGAAACGATTAGTTTTATATGTGTTTTAATAAGCTTTACATACAGTTTCCCTTGAATATCAATACTCTCACACTAGCCTTCTTTGTCCGTCTAACGCTTTCTGTTTGTTCAATCTACTCCTTTAATCTTACCTTCACAAATATCTTTCCGGCCTTTGCAACTATTTTTATATTTTATCTTTAAATCAATGTAATTATTCTTCACGTGACAGGTTCCTATCCCGATAATATCCAAGTTGACCCTTTAAACAAAGTCCTATTTTATGCTGACACTAATCTTAATACCATAACATCCATAAATTTGGACGGCAGCAATCTCCACAATGTAATCACAACAGGCCTGGACAGCCCCCGTGGACTAGCTCTTGACCCTCGGTCTAGGTAAAAAAATAATCTTGTTTTTTTCGTTAAATTTTTTACATTTCCATGCAATTCAATTTAATTGTTTCTAACAAATCAATTTTATGTGCGCAAAGTCATTTCTTTAAGTCTTTCACATCATCAGGAGGCGTCTACTTGATGCCTTCCTTGCTTGTTTGTTTGAAGAAAACATTTTGGATCGATGTTTAACCAAATTCCTAGTATACAAGCGAGATAAAATTTTACAGGCAGTCTCGTGCAACAATCAAAATGATATATTAAAAATTCATATCGAACGACTGCACTGTAATTAAATTAATGAATTTTTAGATTATCTATATTTATTTCTATACAGTATGTTGACTTTTTAGTGTCTTGGTGCATAATGCATTTAACAACCTCTCTAATACTTTTCTGTGACGTGATGCGGTGCGTATTATATTGACGATATATTTTTTAATTCATTTATATTAACACTTGGTGTCTGTTTGAGCCCTTGGTTGTTTGTTTGCTTGCAGTTAAAATTTCGATTAATTTTTTACCCACTTCCACGTAAGCTAGCAAGTTCTCTCTTTACAGAACAGTGTACTGGACTGACTGGGGTACGCAGCCCAAGATTGAGTCATCTAACTACGATGGGACAAACAGAAGGGTTCTGGCCAGCAATAATCTGAAATGGCCGAATTCCATCGCGATTGACTTTGAGAGTAAGTCATATCAGCAGTGGTGAAGCCGAGATGAGGTCAAAGGGGGCCCTATCGACTCAACCAAAATCTATTTGCGAAAATAATTAAATTTCTTCTTTATGCCATTCAAACCAAATTTAATAATGTTTTCTAAACACCAAAAAACCACATTTTCCCTTGAAATTTAAAAAACAAACAAATTTAAACTCTTCATTTTTAACGAAGCAATAAGTTTTGATTTTGATGATTACTGAATTCAAGTGTTAATTACAAATAAGGTTTTCTTACCCTCTCACTCATCTGTGGGCAATTCACATTCGGAAAGTTTGATATTAAGGGCGATGCACAGATACTGGTGTCGTTGTGGAAATAAATTAACATTACAGTTAGAGACTATAAAATGATATGACATATTTTAATATTTCAAGTAAATGAGTTAAAACTCAATGCATCTAACATTATATGTTTTAATTAGTTTTAATAAGACATTCACATTAATTTCGCACATTAGTTTTAAAAAAAAAAAACATTTATAAGACTATTTATTTTCCATTTATTCCTCTTTCGGGTCTATACAATACATGTGTTTAAAGGGTTTTTAGTTTCTCTATGGAAATAAATTTGATACGATAATTGTTAACATTTTTCATAAAATGTCAATAGTTTCAATTAAAAGACTTTTGGAATATTTTTTGCTTTCTTCTTTATTATTTCCTCAGGTTAATAGCGTAATATGTATTAGTTTATTGCACAACATTATCCAAGTTAGTTTAATATGACGTTCTATTAGACTTTGTTCCATTTTTTTAATTGAACTGATCGTTTCAATTATGTTCCCAGGAAACACGTTGTATTTCGTTGATGGTGGGCTTGGTACCATTGAGGCTATGGATTTTCAGGGCAACAACCGAGTAGTGATACAACGAGACTCTGGGGCGCACTACTTCTCGTTGGACGTGTTTGGAGATTACCTGTACTACACTGACTGGACCAGAAGGTAAGGGCATGAGGGGCAGAGACAATAAATATATTTATGTATTTTAAATATCGACACTACGTTAAAATATTAGGTAAACCTGACAATAA
The DNA here is from genome assembly GCA_002072015.1 of Radix auricularia. Taxonomy (NCBI): domain Eukaryota; kingdom Metazoa; phylum Mollusca; class Gastropoda; family Lymnaeidae; genus Radix; species Radix auricularia. Next base: position 1,294,452 of record MUZC01004646.1, on the reverse strand, counting down.
ATGATGTACAACTACCATAAAGCAATAATAAAATGGCGATGTCACTATTATATTCATTTTTGTTATGTTCGATGATGAAGGCTCCAAATCTAGCTTTTAGTCGAGTACTTTCCTGTAGTTTTTTGGAATACACTTTTAAGCCTAACCCTATCCTGTATTGACTACTTCTTAACTCTGCCTTATTTTTAAAAAAAACTATAGACAATTCTGCCAAAAATGATCAATTAACATAAACCATTGTGGCGACTGTGTGTTCAATTTCGTTGTAATAAAAATATTTAAATAAACATTGAATCTACGAGTACTCCATTTAAGAAACCAATTTTTGTTAGCTTTAAAGACTAGGTACGCCACACCAACCATTTTTATACGCTTGAACGATATTTTAATAATCGTATGACTCCTTTATTTTATGGATTTTATTAGGTTGTCTTTATCTAATGCAGGAGTGAGGAAATTCTTATAGAGCCGTAAAAACCTAATTTTTTGCAAAGTAATTTTGTGAGAGCCATACATTTATATAAAACTAAATATTCAAGTAAATTTAATGTGTAAATTTTTTGTTATATGTCATACTTAAATTACTCTTATTATTTCTCTGAATTCATTTAAATAATATTATTATGCTGTTTTTTTATATGCAATTAATGTATAGATCAAAGGTAAGGGCGCGTTTTTATTTTATTTTTTTAATTTTTTGCTGTTTTGTTTTGTTTTTGTTTTTGTTTTATTTTTTTATATATAATCAAACATTTGTCTGAGAGCAAGAAGAAGCCATAAATAGAGACATGAATTCCCGACACCTGAACTGATGCATCTGTTTAAAAATAGAAAATGTTAAGTTCCAATTTAACAAGTTTTAATAGATAATCAATATTCATTTCTCTCTTTTCTAAGCACTCCGATGAGGATCATGAAGAATGGAACCGGTCTTTCGTCTGTCGGCGCCCCAAGCTTTATGGAGCTATCAGAAATACGCGTTGACAAGTACGGCTCAGATTTCACAGGTGGGGGTTGCTGCATATTTATCATAGACATTAAATATAAGCAAGCCAAAAAAAATGTCAGAGGACTTACTGAATAGAACGTGTGCGAATGATTCAATTATTTTCCCAATGTAGTAAATGAGGGCTCTAGTTGTTTTTTTTAAAGGTATCTTGATTTTGAATAGAAACATGAAATAAAGTTTTCTTTTAGAAACTGCAGTTGGTAGCTATTGGGATGAAAATCTCAGACTTCATTTCAATTAACAAGAAAATAAAAATATTTTAAGACGCCTGAGAATACCATTTTTTTACAACACTAGAAATCTTTTGTTTGAATAACAATATCTTTTTTTTTATCCCTTATTTGAATTTAGACAAATCACTTAATTAATTAAAACGGTATTTTTTACGTTCATGTATATTTCAATTTTAGAATGTAAAAGTGAGACATTTTAATTTCATGTAAACAAATTTCTAGATAACTAAATCAAGACAAATCATGATTCCTTTTTTTAAAAATTTTTCTTCTGGTTATTTTATTTTTTTTATTGGAAAGTCTAATAACTTATTCTGTTCATTCGTAATCGTAGGTTTAACCACGCCATCACCTTTGCACTTTGACCCCAGTCACATTTTTGTCCGCCTCAATGGAGCTGGTGATTCCACGGGGGGACGCATCGAGATCTTCGCCAACGGTCAGTGGGGGACAATCTGTGATGACAGCTGGGATGACAATGACGCTCAAGTGGTTTGCCACATGATGGGTTTTGACAGGTAGGTGACAACAGCTTGTTTTCTTTTTGTCCACCGCCCCCTCTCCATTCCACTAATATGTGTATCCCTTATGAGACCATTGTTGTTTAATTTATTGTTACTTTATGTTCTTTCTTCTAAATGCTTCGAGGCCCCAAATGTTATTCAGGGTATATATCAGATATTCAACATTTTTAACCATTGCTCACCATTGTTATAAAACTAACTGTTAAGAACTCTTTCTCTATTGCGTCTGGCTAAATGTCATTCACAATACTTATGTGGCCCTTCTTTTAAAGGAAAGAGAATTAACACATAAAAATAAATGTATAAAAAGTAATTGTGTATAACGAATATTTTCCCTTCAAAATTAAGAGGATCACCAATGACAACCACTTAAATACATGAATAAAAAAAAAACTAAAACAATAAGGTAAACTTCAAATAACAACCACAGCTAACTTGGTGATTAAGTCACCCATGCGATCTAACATGTAGACGTAGTTTGTGGAACCCGTACGCCGCCCTCTTTCATCTGCATCAATATTACGCCAAAGCCCACATGTCGACGAGATGTTCTTGTAAGCCAACTAGTAAGACTGACAATTATCAGTTAGTTCTCTGGCTTATTAATAATGCATCACCGTCTTTCCTAAATTATGTTCATGTAGTTACTGGTTCTACTACATTAACTGGCTATTTAACATATAGGGAAGGAATCTAAACACACACTAACTAAACATATTAAATATACTAAATTATCTTACCTGAATGCAATAGAAATAGCACAATAACTTTATATTTATTATACTACACTATATCTAGAAAAAAACATTGTCCTTTTAGGGTAACGAAACGCCCGTACTAATACGGATAATCAGACCCTTATTACCATTTGTGGTAAAATGGTCAGATAGCGCCAAATGGTCTGAATATAAAGGTTATCTATGAGACTATAAAAAGTTATGATCCCTATAAATCAATATAAAATTTCAATATAAAATTGTAGTTAACACGTATCTCTTTATACAAGTATGTGGTTTTATTATTAAGTCACACCCACACACAATACAGATTGTTTTATTATTTTTTTTTTAATTGAGAGATCGTAGTTAATAACGATTTTATTACCTCACAACATTCTTTAATATAGGAGAACATAATACAGGTGTTAAGTGACTTTCTTGAAAAATTTCTTTAGCTAGATTTACCTCTTTCAAATCGTAATTTATTGGTGCATAGATCTATTTGGCAACACGGTTCTATTGAGCTTAATTTTTCGGGCACCATGCAAAGGAGACCGACCAAAGATCCACCATTCATTTGACGACATTATCATAATCCCGCATAATTTTGATGACATCATAATCCAAAAAATAAACAATCTCAATTTAGGTTAATGAAAAATCTCCAGAGTTATTACACATTATTAACACACATTTTGACTTAGCAGAATTCAACCGAGAAAATGACTAAGAATGTATGATTAGACCTGGGATTTAACATTATATTTCCATGCAAAAAAACAACAACAAAAACTTTCTTTTAGGTCCAAGGCAAGAGCCACCAGTGAAAGTGCACAGGGTAGCGGCACAGGTATAATATCCCTCGACGAAGTGCACTGCACTGGAACCGAAGACCACATCGCTCAGTGCGGTATCAGCCCACAGATGTGGGCAGTCCACGACTGCAGTCACGGTGAAGACGCCGGGGTTCTATGTGAGCCGTCACAGTCCATTGGAACAGGTAAACTTTGACATCTTATAGTCGGGGATTGCGTGCAAACCTTTTGGCAGTGGTAAGTCTGGTCGGGTGTTCATTTCATTTTCGACTCACTGAAATATCCGAGTGTCCTCTCAATTGCGTTGAAGCCAGACAAAAAAATAAATAAATAATGTCTTGCTTATTATTGGCTGCTATGTAAGTGTAGTTTGTTTTTGTTTTTTTGGAATGTTTTGTGAAGATGCCGTTTTGAGAGCTTCTCATCGAGGTTATGAAGGACTAGGTAATAGAATATATAGGAGGCAATAGCAACACATCTGGCAATTATATTTTTTTTCTTCAGTACATGTTTGTTATTGGTGGAATATTGAAATCCTGTTGAAAAGGGAATTATCTGATGGACTCCGAATGTCAGTGTGTTTGCACAGAACATTCATATATTTTAGATAGAGTTTTGTAAATGCTGCTATTGAAGTAAAACGATTAATTTGCTTTTTATTAGGTTATGTTGTATTATTATTGTAGTGTGCTTTTAAAGATACACATCTATTGATAAAACGCTAAAAAGTTTACCAAAGCCAACAGTAAAAACAAAACAACTCAACTCTATTAACAAACTGTTTTCCTACTCCAGACAGTTTTATTGACAACTTCATCGTGTTCTGTGACGTCAACACTGGACAGTTAATTCGAATGGATCTTAACACTTTCAGGTTTGATTAAAATAAAAAATTACAAATTGCAATTAGTGTTTCATTTTTCAAATCAAGTTTTGAACATAATTCAGCGAATCAAGTATATGCCTGGAACGTAATTATTATAAATTGCCTTTCTAACAACTTTGAAATGACTCAGTGTAATAATGATTTTTTTAATAAATGATTTACAATGATATTTTATATTAGTATTGGCAGGACGATAATTGATTATTAAAAACGAATGTTTTATCCAATTGTCAGCTTTACTTACTTACCAATACCATCGTCACCCAATCCGGTTGCCATAACCTTTGATCCCAACGACCAGAAGATTTATTTCTCGGAAGTTTACAACCCAACCTCAGAAATTAGATCAACGGGCCACAGAGGCATCACCTTCACATCTCTCCCAGGGATACCGACAGGTATGACTTTATAAATTAGTAGGATATGACAGATTGGAAACAACACAGAGTTACTTGTACAAAGTCAGCTAATGCGTCTACTTATTATTGATCATATAAACTGTCTCGGATATATTCTTGTGAAATTGGTTATAGCTGCCTACCTAATAATTTCTGACCCACGAGTCTCATTATCTTTATTGATTGTTTCTTAGTGAGCATATGCCTGCACATGAAAACTTGAAAATGCTATTCCATATAGAAAGAAGTAATAGTCAGACTACAACTCTATTATTATTATATTTTTTCAAGCTAGTGTCATAGATGGTCTGGCCATTGACAAGAAACAGAATCTTCTATTCTACACGGATGCTGGCAACAAACGCGTCGTGTCCATCTCCCCCGATGGATCAAACATGAAGATTGTCAGCAGCAGCGTCTCTCAGCCCCGTGGCTTGGCTTTGGACAGAAACGCCCAGTGAGTCGGCTGGGGAAAACGTTCTATATCATGTCTGTGCACACATTGCTTTGGGTCGTTCATTTATATAAGTACAAGTGTTCACACTTCAATTCTTTCTATATGCGGGAAGATTCGAGCGATAATATTTTACGTTAACGTTATATAAACAATGACATAGTGTCTATGCTAGTGCTGAGATAATTGTATAAAACAATGTTTTACTGATGCCTAGAACCTAATAGTCTAGTATTGGAATTGACATCAATCTTATTGTAAACTTAAGCTTTTAAGTGCAGGGCATTAGAAACATGTTTTTTTTTTCTTTATCTGTAATAAAGCGGATTAAAAAAATAGTTCAATTACATTATTTTTAGATTGACTACGAATTTCTAATTTCGTTCCTAACGACTCAAAATAAATAATATACATTTAGATACGATATTTTTGTGGTAACGCTTTCTTTTAAATTAAATCCTTTGTCTAAAGATGTCATAAGCATGATTAGAGTAATGGGTATATTAATATTAATTGTTTTTATAATATTGATCGTGCCGAAAATGGATCTCTCTCTCTCTCTCTCTTTCTCTCTCTCTCTCTCTCTCTCGTTCTTTCTCTCCGTCTCCCTCTCTCTCTCTCCCTCTCTCTCTCTCTCCCTCTCAATCTATCTCTGTCTCTTTACTTTCCTCTCTCCAATTATGTTATACATATTTAATTTAATTTATGTTCCAGATAATATGTAAGCCTCTGTATCATTTGTTGGTTCCTGACTTCAAATTAATCTAAACCTTAGTGACAAAATCTTACAAAAACATATAGTTTTTCTTCTTTATTTTCACGTTGATTATTTGTTATAGAGTTGTTTATTGGACTGATTGGGGCAACAGCCCGAAGATAGAAAAAGCGAATTACGATGGGTCTAACAGACAAACGATTCTCAGCACTGGACTTAGCTTACCAAACGGAATTGCTGTGGATCCATCAGGTACTGTCTTGATTCACTATTAAATCTGTGGAGATATCGTTGACCTTTCCTAAATATATCTTTAGAGAAAGTATGATGGGGAGATATAATGTTGACAATGACGGGAAGCACATTGATAAATTTTCATCTTAAATACTGTAATTGGTGACTTTACACGGCGATTATAATTTCTAAAAAAAAATCTTTCCTTTAACACACATTTTGCTTATTTATTTCGCTTCTTTCCAATAGGTTATAATTGATTTTCTTATTTTGCCCCATTCTTAGTTAAATGCTTCAGAATATACTTCTACAGCTGACAATGTGTCAGTTTAGGATATTAACTGTTGAGAATTTAAGCAAAAAAAAAATTCGATACAAATTATTTGTTTAAAATATACTCAATTTTCATTCTTATGGCAAATACCTTACAAAAATACTTAACTTTTTTTGAATTCTGTAGAATAATTCTTTTTAAAAAAATATAAATAGTAGAAAAATACTGTTGAGAAAAATTGCTTTAGAATTTCTATGGAAGAACAAACTGTATTTTTTCCGAAAAATGTACGAATAGATTTATCAATAATTGTTTAACATTGTGTGGGCATACGTGGTCAAATTTTTTTATTTTTTTTAACATTTTTAAATATATGTTTATTGGGCTCTTGTAAGTGCCGCATTTGTAGCGGTCATTACCATTAGTTTCAATAACAATCCTAAATTTTTTGTTATTTAATGACGCAGTGAATTTAAGGATTTAATTCTGTATAATCTCTAGAATGTTCGTATTTTATTAATTTTTTTTGTGGGGGGGGGGGGAAGAAATGAAATCTTACTTGTTCAAAAATGTATCATTTTTTTGTGTGTCTTAGTGTGATTTAAAATCAAAAAGTTTGGTTTTGACCAATATTGCATTGATATTTTTACGTTAACAGTGATAGTTTGTGATAAGTATTTCTTAAAATTTCACGACAAAGGTTTTATCAAATATTATTATCTGAATACATATTAATTGGAATTTCAAAAAAATATATTTTAAAAAGTTTTTTTTTATTTCCCTACAGCTGGTCTGGTTTATTTTTGTGATGCTGGCACCTACACCATACAAGTCATGAACACAGACGGGACCAACCGTCGTGTGCTCTTTACAGATTACAGCTCGCACTTCTTTGGCCTGACCATCACATCTAAATACATCTTTTATAGTGATTGGACCAAACTGTAAGAACTTTTTTGCATTCATGTTTATAAATAATTTCTGAATTTCTCGCTATACACGTAAAGCAGCCTCTTCTTCACAATTGTTTCAGTGCTGTGAACTAAAATTGAACTTATGTCATTCAAGTTTTAAAAAAAAACAATTTGAATGTAATGAATAATCCTTTAAAGAATTATGAAAAAGTATTTTATCTTGAAAAAATATAAATATAAAATGGTTTTTAGCACAAGGGAAAGAAGTGTTTAAATTTCGCCTCCCTGGTATCAGCATTATGATACTAATCGCCAAATATCATTATTAACCAGTTTCTCTTTGCTCGACCTCTACACAGGAACATCATGAGACTGGACCGTGACGGAACCAATCAGATGCCTGCTGGTCCGGACAGTTTCAGTAAAATCAACGGCGTCTATGCCTACGAGTCGGGATTCTCTTAGACCAAGACGTTGTTTATTGTCATTAAGCTATCATTTTTGTTAATGAAATTTGATTTTGTTTTTTTAAATCCATAAAGCAGAATAAAGAATTCATTTATCATATTTTACAACACTTATTGCTTTTAACTAATGGAAGCTCAAATGTGAATGGAGTTCGGAAATGTAAATATCACACAAAATAATTATAATTTTTTTAAAAATTTATTCTGTCGCGTTCATTGTAAGAAATAATGTTTTGTTTCAATGTTCTCGAAAAAAAAAAATTTTAAATTTGGAGACGAGTGACTTTGGGGCCGTCCATAAATGATTAAACCTTCGCGATTAAGCTTGCTAATGTGACTATTGATATTTCAAAGATCATTGCATTGTTGATAGAGCTAGAATATTTAGATACAAGGCAATTCCTCAAATTGATTTCGATCTTCTAATGACAGTTTTCCTGCTAAGTATATGCATATCAAAGGCATTTGATCTAAAATTACCATATTGATATCGCATCTCATGTTTTCTAAAAAATTATTAAGTATGCACTCGAAGAGAAAAATGGCTAATACTGTACGAACCCCACATTTGTACAGGAAAGTAGGGTGTCATCTTGTGCGTCACAAAATACAGTACTTCTTGCAAGTTGAGGACTGAAAAAATACTATGACATTATTAAAGATATCCAATATTATCATTACTTTTTACTCCGAAGCTCACAAGTTTTTGTTGTTTTTTCAATTCTTTTTTCTTCAGGATTTCACACGTCACACAAGAATTGTAAATATAATGTCACCAATGGACGAGGCGTGTTTAAATTGTTGCATTCTCTTGTGGAATTTATAAACTAATGAAAAATACATAGCTACCGCTATCGGTCTGTTTAAACAAGGTGTCGGTAAACAGCGATAAATTATCTCATTTGGGGTAAAAAGAACTCTTGAGGGTAAACTGAATCATTGAGGGCATAGAAAATTTGTTAGAATCCGTTACTTTTGTGTTAACAGTAATGATAACATAAACTTTTATAATTTTATTATTGAGGTATCCTATTGGACCGGTCCGTTTTTTAAACCGCTAAACCGGCCTTCAAAAAAACGAAATGTGTTAATATCCCTATATTTATATTTCATTTTAATGCATACAGATTAAACATTGACATTAAATCATTACTTTTAACTTCATTGTTTATTTTTTTTTTAAAAAGAGTTATTTAAAAAAAATCTATTTTTTTTTTAAATCCCTCAATTGGCTGACAGCCATCCCGCCAGAAAGAGGTCGGCGAACAGGGGTAAATTACATCATCTGGGGTCAAAATGGAATTCTTGGGGGTAATGTAGACTCATTTAGTACATATAACATCCACTATACTCCACTATAAGATATATTCGAATACGTCATGTGTGCGTGTACGCTTGGAACATAGGCCCATTATTGAACCGGTTCCTTCCAGAAAATGCATTTATTAAACTTGTCATCTATGTAGATTTCTTGTTTACGTACTATACGAAGACACCTAAATCCAACCTACTTTATTTTATATTGACACGAGTGACAATAATCATAATCTGACTGTATCAAGTATCCTATCTGTCATATTTAAAATTAATGCCTTAAAAACTGAGTTCAGAAGAAAGTTGTTTTATGCTCATCTCGAATTGCGATTTCGAGAATTAGATGCATTCAATAAAGTTAATTAATACTTTTGACTAATTTTATGACGGGTTTTATGCAGTGGAATTTCCCTCCTGAACAAGTAAGGAGGGAATGCTAGCAGTTACTTCCAAGCAATAAAAATATGCTCTTTTATTCGGTGCGTGCATAGCGCCAATTTTCTTAAAATTTGATTTATAGAGATTTTACACAAAAAAACTTTTTAAAACTTAAGATACAGTTTTTATGAATTAGAAATGTAATATGAGGTGACAACTGCATAATTGTATTATCAAACTTTATAAAGCATTCTATCATGGTTAGACGTTGTGGCTTTGATGAAAGAGGCAGTGTTACCGATCTGTGGGGCGTGGGTTCATTTTCCAGAAATAAATGTGTTTAAATGACAACAAAACAAGGTCTTCCTTTTGTATTTATATTTTATTATTTACCTTTCAAACAGGTAACTATAATAATTTTAAGATTTTTTCTCTCTAGTTTTTTTTAAAGGTATCAATTTGCAGATAGTACAACTCAACCCCGTTCCTCATTAGTTCCTGAGGTAGCCTTCGTGCACGCCGATGGGTGTCAATGACTAAAGTAGTGAAAAATTAAATTGAATAGATTGCTAGATATGTGTATCATAGAAGGATGGAAGGATTTGATAGTTATATGAATGGATTAGAAAGATAAGAGTTGGGTTGATTTCAAAGTGTGACTACAAAATGTTAGAGGATTTCATGGATAGATTCGAGAAGTAGATTGATGAATTTGAAAAGGGAACAAGTATCAAAGATAAATGGTTAGATTCGAGAAGTATATGGATAGATTCAATAGGTATGAGGATATATTTCGACATCTAATTAGAGAGATTAAAAAGGTAAATGGACGAATTCAATTGGTAGATGGTTTCTCCTAGGTAGACGGATATATTATTTCTTAGTTAGATGAATAGATTTCACGGGTAGATGGGAGAATTTAAAAGCTTGTCGAAGATAGATGGATCAGAAAAAAAGGATGTTTGATTTAATAGGTATATTGGTATATTATTTTAGTAACTGAAAACTTACTATCTTAAGTAGATAAATATACAGTTATATGAATAAAAGGATAAAATTTGCTAGGTCAATATGTAGTTTCCACAGACAGGTAGATAGATTCGATAAGTATATGTATACATACTGATTCTTACTAATGTTATAGATTGCTAACTGTAAAGTACAACGCCTCTTTGTTCCAATCTATTTTTTTTATATTCAACAGTGCCACCTTCATGATATATATTCTATTTGTTTAAATATATATCTACAGAACCATCAAAATAATAAACATAGATGTAACTAATGTGCTTTCATTTGTATCAGATACTTTAACAGATATACAATAAGTACATGCATTTGTCTGTGTTATCATACATTTTATATACGCCCTGTGTCAAGCTCTCAAACTTACATTGCCGTTTGGTTAAAATATGCTTAGACACATTGTTCCTTTAGGTAACAAAGAGATACGTGTCCTTTGTATCTTTGTCATTTCAAATATCTCCATAAGATTGACAATTTAATTATTTTTTCAATTTGAAATATTTCTTTCAAAATGTTGTTTCTAGGACCAGACATATCTTCATTCCATTCTGTGATTCCATTTATACATGTAAAAAACATATGTTATTAGTACTGTGGAAATAAAACAAAAATGTCACAATGTTAAAAAAAGAATACCAAAACACTACAATTATGAATTAATTAATTTTTTTCAAGTGATCTTCTTCATTGAAAGATTTACACTAAGTCTTCAGGTACCTTTGTTAAAGTTCCTGTTATCTTCCAGTTTTTGAGGGCAGCCGTCACCATAACTGGAGAAAACTGGGGAAATATCTTTGAATATTGCTGCCTAACAACTTGCAGATCCCAAAGGGTATCATCTTTCAATCCTTCGGCTGATTCATCTGCCTCGTCATTTCTTCTTTCTATAAAGGCTGACTCTTGTCCGCTAACCTCATCAACAGGAGACGTGATTCTAAGATCTGTCTTTACCAAGTTGGCGCTCACGTCCTCAACCAGCAGCGTCGAGTCAACAATTCCAAGAAATTTCCCACCAGGCCAGTAGAACGATCTTGGACTTGTCTGCAGCGGAAGCTTTTTTATATCAGTAAAAATGTCATCAAAGCAATTATAAAAATCCTCCAGTCTTGTTGAACTTTCCAAAGGGTTGAACACGTAGTACGATTTCCATTGGTAATCGATTACTTTTTCAGTGCTTTCTCCACTTGTATTTCGTAAGACGGATTTGTCAGTTTTAATACAATTTTCTCATTCGATTCCTTGGTGTATTTAAACGTCTGAAAGGAATATGTATATTCTGGAGACTCTTGGGAAAAATCCCAAGAAATGGCTTGTAGAATGGGATATCCACAGCCGACCTCAACAAGGTATTGATCTCCGGGTACAAGCATGTCATAGACCAACACGACCAGGTGTTTGTCTTGAGTCTCATCTCTGCAGAAGACCGTTGAGTGTGTCATATTGGCCTTATAACCAAGTGCAGCCAGCAGGGCGAACATGAATGTGAGCATAGAGTAGCAGACCCCTCCCTGACTCGTGAACATATCCTTCTTGATGTCCGCCCATTACCTCCTGTAAAAAATGACATCAGAGATAGACTTTGGAATGGTTCCTTGTCGTAGAAGGCTAAAATGATTTTGTTGAGTAAATCAAGTCTTTCAATAGCTTTCAGTAAACTGACTGATGGAATAGGCACGTTTTCTATTTTAAGAATATCCCCAAGAAAGGACTTTGCTTCCTCAATATTCATTTGACCCATTCTTTCTTTTTAGTATCAATTATAAATTCAATGTTACTATAAAAGACAAATGATCCACATGCGTTTTGTTATTATTTGTAATGTATGTTTTATTTTCTTCTAGTGATGAATTTCATACACCTAAGAATTAGAAATAAAAAGATATAAAAAAAAACAATTAATTAAATAAATATAAAGTGTTCTTCTACACAGACACGCACACAACTAATTTATTTTGATTTATTTTATATGTCTACACAAAGGTTATTAAATATTTTATTCAAAATTTGTGGACAAAAACAACTGTCTTTAGACAGTGAATCTATTTAAAAAGGGTTAATTATTTGTTCATAGGTCATATATACTTTATTTTTATATACACATTTTTATTTTAAATCTATTTTTAATTCCGAGTTTTTACACTCCTTGACCATATGTAATTAATTTTTGTTTCAATAAATAATAATAACATTTTTTCAAATGATTTTTTTAGCAAGGAACGTATTGACGTATTTTACGTTGATTTGTATAGGAAAAATTGTATCGTTTAACTAGTTTTTCGCTGAACGAGTTGTGATGAAATTTTGGTCGGACTCTCAGGGCCAAGTAACCCCTACCAACTAGACCACCCGGAAAGATAAGGGGAGGTAACTCCCATCTGGGAATCTAACATGTGGGCAGAATAAATGATACATAATTTCATCAACGGGGCTGAAACAAGGAAGTCTTCACCCCATTGGCTATAATTCATCATGCAACGAATCAAGAGTTATTAAAGTCACGTGACCATTAAAGATATAACCAGAGAAAACGCAAGGTTCATTCTTTTTACTGCCAAACTGTGCAAGGCGAAACATCGAACAGTTTCGCCCCACAGGATCATATCACTGTAGGAGAAAAGCCGACAATCTACCAGTCTAGTAAGAGTGAACTCAAATCTTATTATAATGATATACATTTATAATTATATGTATTTTTCATAGCAGATTGATACTTTAATTTGTTCGATTGACATGGATTTAGTACCCCACGGGATAGATTTACCGTGTTGGGACCCGTGTGATATTCTTAGATATATCATGTTTGTTTAAATAATATGTGCCCGCACAAGCGATCTCCACCAAATAGATGGAGCAGCGTGTGTGGATATTAAATTATGGATTAAATAAATTCTATTGTTTTATTGATTGCTGAACCCACGTGTAAGGTGTTCGCCAAATAGGCCTACACCCGTGGAAGTAAGAATAAAACATTAATTCATATTATTATGTCAAATTGTTATCCCCTTCTGGCGTCTTTCTCTGAACGGCTTGTCGTTGGAAGGAGGACCATGTATAAGTCTATGCGATAGAAAACTCCCAGAGTTTTGTTTCTATTTCATAGCCTGGTTCCTGCTACGCCTGAGTTCCAGGGAGCTGCCAACCAGTAGAAGTACGCCACGTTGAGGTAGCCGGACAGCCGTCCCCCTCCACGGGTACTATTGCCGATAAAGGATCGCTACCCTTGCCACGCGACAGCCAAGTACACCTTGTGTCAGTGCCAGCTAATGTAGATAGCAGATCAACAAGTGCTACTATCTGCCCTAACTGTAGGATTGAACCTCCGTACAGTAGGCCGGAGACACGCACCACTCGCCAAAGAGCCCTGTGCTCTTTTTCTACCCAGCTCATCACGTTATACAGTAATAGCTGATGCCGGCCATACCACACCATAGCTGTGTGACCGTGTGAGCTGGAAATCTTGTCAACAACACACATGGAGAGAAGAGAGAACCCCTCTACCGTGTACGATCTATCTAGGTCAAATAATACAGCAACCAACTTGTTTACACAAGCTTAGTCGAACCAGCTGACTGCTACGTCATATTGTCAACACCGAGTAGGAGGAGCTCAACACCGGAAGCTGACGTCACTTACACGGCGCAGTGAGACGAAAGGAGGTCAAGTCACGCAGCACACCAACTCAGCAGACATACAAGCTAGGCCAGGTGATCAGGGACTCCGGAACACAATATAAGTATTCAAAATATAGAAACTTTGGCGTAATGCAAGCTGTAATGATGATAATTAGCGAACCATAAGACTTTAAATACCTTAATCTTAGGGGCACCTTTATTGATGAATATTGAAATATTGCCATTGTATATAGTGTATATTAAACGTTAATCATTTATATTATACAATGGTTCTTTTGTTTATCATTTGCGGAGATCACTAATGTACGTCCTTGTGTGTGTGAAAGTATAAATACAAAAAATTCCCTAGACAAAACACATACTACACATCTTTTCACCACACGAGTAAGTAAATTCGTGATCCTAGTTACCACACCCCATTTGATATAACTTTAAAATTTTCAAACAAATGCCACAATAATGTCAGCTGCAAAAGGATTGCATATGTTGTTTTTTTTAATAACTTACATTTCAAATGTTAAAATCTATATAAATCTACAATCGATAAAAATCTCGCTTTTCGTCACAAAATATATGTTACCTTCAACATTGACTTGACTTAACAGATTTCATCGCAAGGAAAAGCATAAAATACACTTGATCACGATTGGTAATTTTACTTAACTGTTTATAATTGCTTTCATTATTACATTTCATCAAAATTTTGTTTTCTCAATAAATGGAATTTTTTTATTTGGCGAAAAACTTGACTTCTGCCCCGGGCGGCTAAAACTTACATTTCACCGCTTTACCCACACTCAAACACTAATCAAACGCTAAACGTATAACTAAGTAGCTAAGAGGAGACGATGGTGGCTAGAGTTTTAGCTTCTTCGTCAAAGAGTTTTTTTCTTCTCTAACGGTTGTTTAAAAAAGTAAATATGAAAGTTAAACTTTAATTTTGAACAATTAAAATCATGACTATTAAATCAAATAGAGTTAACAGCGACTGATATTCTTAATATTTTGAGAAAAACGTATTTTTAACCGTTAAAAGGTAATATAACCAACCTTCCTTCCACATACACAATTTTTAAAATAAATGAGATATGTAATAAAATAATTTTTTCAATTAAAACCATCAAGTATGTAAACAATAAGCAATGTTAATGTGAGCTATTACCTTTTAAAAAAATTATTATTGCAGGAACTAGATTTCTTTACTTTACACGATGTATTTGACTTTTAAAAAAATAATAATAATTACACAGTAGACTATTTAAAAACCAGCGATTGCGGCCCCGATATTTTGAAAACACCATTCTAAAATAGAGCATTGATTGTGATAAGTGCATTGCATTTGATTATAGCCTTATGAAAAGCTTTTAACTTTATAATAAGCAAAGTAAAATCTTTAAAAATTAAGATGCATACTAAGAAATACTGTTACCGAAATGTAGTTGCTGTTGTGACCCAAAAGCTGCCATCCATCAATCTATGTCTTATGATTTCTCTCTACAACACTGCAAACACTGATTGCACAATGTCCCTTAGATTATTGTACAAAATTCAATGGTAAAGGTCAACATTACAAAAGTAGACTAGGGTATCGGTCTTATGTGTAGAAAAACGAATGCAATTTTCAGAGGCGTAAGTAGACTTTTTGTCACCCATTGTAATTGTTCGTGGTATCATCCCTTCACAACTTACCCCATAGACCTTCTGTGAGTCTATCAGAGTCAAATAACGGGAACATGCAGAATTTTACATTTTTGTGTCAACCCTTGTTATGTCGTCACGTGATGCATTCAGCATCCACGCTACCAGTAGTGACGCCTCTGTTTGTGTTGCACTGAAAAAATAAGTGCAATTTTGACCTAATGTGTGGTCACCATGCGTTGTTTGTTTTGGAGTATGCCGCAGGGTTGCTGTCAGTTATTTCATTTGAAATCTGAGTTATATACAGCAAACTCTACAGGCACCATAATTATGAGCAATACGATCTGTTGAAAGAAAAAAGTTTGGGCCTCTTTTATTAGTTTGTGTTTTTCACTATATATATAATTAGATATCCAATATTTCTTCTATCTAAGGTTTCTATCTTTTTTACATACCGTTTCTCGGTTTCTTTTTTAGTCTCTACTTAAAGTAAATTCATTTTTAAATACGTGTGCTTATTTATAAAAATACTGATGGAGGCATTTACATAAACGCGTACTTAGGTATATGTCAATATATAAAATTTAATGTTTTTTCAGTGAAATCACACATTTTATACGTTTATCTTCTGTTCAATTAAATTTAAATCATGTTTTAATAAAATAAATAACTGGGGTCACTACATGTAATATCCATATATAATAAAAAAAATTTTAAAGACGCGCATTTTAGAATAGGTGGTAACGATTCTTTGAGGTTTGAGTTTTAATTAAGTGTTTTTGGTTTTTTTTTAAATTTTCAACACCAAAAATCTTTTCTTTGTTAATATAAACGATAGAGTCACATCTAGAGATCGCTTTACCCGTTTTAGACCACACGCCATTAGTTGTTAGGTATCAATCAAAACGTCTTACCATCTTGAATTAAATAAAAATAGATTTTTGTTACCACCAATATTACCAAATGCCTTAATACGCGTTACATAAATGTAAATTTGATATTACCTAACCTAATTTTGGAGTCCATTATTTTTTTTTTGCACCAAACTTGACATTTTAAAAACAAACACGCATTTGGTTGTGAAACATGAAAATTAATCGGTTTCTTTTTTACTGAAATAGATTAGTGTTTAGACTGTAAGGTTTCTATTTTGTGTGGGTTTTTTTTCAGCAATGGTAATATTAATTGTTATCAAAATTCAGATCGTTAAATTTCACATTTAAATTTACATGTCTGCTATATTTATCATTTTACGCTTAATTAATTGGGTTAATGTGGTTACACCGAAAAAATTAAAACTTTCTTGCAGGTGTTTTTTCCTGTATGTTTCCTTTTCACGTAATATCTCACCCCCTCTCCCCACAATAGATGCGTGATGTCATGGAAGTCACCCTAAAACACGAAAGGTATTTTAGCAATCTTACAATTTATGTTACACTATTTAATTATTTGTAAAGAGACTTAATAAAAGGTTCTTTAAAATTGATGAGATTATTTTCATACTTAAACAGTGAAATCGTGGAAGCTTCTGTAGAACCCGGTTCAGGTTTGGGGACAGTATTTCCACAAGAATTATCGTTCAAATTTGATGTGGTTATTTCGTAAAAGTTGTTATAAACTCTTGCTAATATAAATGTACTAAACGGGAATGACTGTTTTCATATATTAGTTGCTTTAAAAAACACAATAAACTTACTAAACAAATTATAGTGCCGTAATGATTTTAACAATGCCTAAATATTAAAAGTAATTATAGAGCAAGCTTTCAGTTTATAGTTTGTTAGTAATAAAATAATGTATATAATTTTATACTAAAAACATTTAATTGAGGAAACAATATATTATAATTTAACAACATTAAAGGATAAAATATATAATGAGAGTTTATATCAAATGAAAAAATAAAACACTTGTTTAAGTAATGTTTTGAATCCAAGCTCAATAACGTTACAACTATAGGGCACATTAATATGGCTTCAAATACAACGATTCCGAATTTCGGAATAAAAACAAAACGTAATGTGAACATTTACTCAAATGTTAAATTCTGATATGTCAACAATGGTAGAGGTTCGTGTATGTATAGAAGTAAAATAAAATATTTCATAAAACCTTCATTAACATAAATTTATACTGTAAAATATCAAGTGTGACATATTTTATGTATGCTAATTTAATTGTTAAAATACATGCAGAAAAATTTATCTTTTTCAATAAATTCACTAAAGGGGCTTCAATGTACATATTTGGAGACATGAATTTTATTTATGTCATAGCATATTATGTCATATTTATAAGCCATTGCAACTAAGAATCCCATTTTTTTAAGCAACAACATTTTTTTTTCTTAAAGGAATTAAAAAAGAAGAAAAGGTGTTGGTTAGTTGTAAGTAAAGAAAAGATGCACACTTTTTAAAAAGTTATTAAAATAATACATCTTGTTTAGGCCCGGAGCAAGTCAGTCGATGGAATCATCACCATGTTATAAACCATCTGATGATTAAATATTTTGTGAATTAATGTTATTGATTTTTTTCTTTACCCTCCATCCACAAGGATCAGCAGTCGACCATATTCGACATATTTAAGACTCACAAGGACATTGGCCATTTATATGATACATGAAATAAAACAAATGATGACACAAACACAGGTTAACCTACAAATAAAAATGCACTATTATTTGCCTATAGCTGGATGTAATTATTTCATATTTATTAATTATATATGTATATATACATATATATATATATAAAATACGCTCTTAAATGATTAAGTTACATTGCAATTTTTGAAGCAATAAAAAGGTTTTAAAAAAATGACAATAAAGGCTCTCTTATTACCCCAAAACAGAGACACAGAATATGAACTACATACGGACTTTTTTGTACAACAATTTTGTAAATAAATAATACGTATAATAAAAACTCTAAAATAAATTAATTTTGTGTTTTTGTTAATGAGGTTCCCTGTCTGTATCTTTATTTTAAATATTCTTTGAAATTCTCCTTGCTTTTACCTACAAAATGAGGGGTGAGATTGCAATCAGGCTTATAAAAAAGCAAATGGAACATACGTAAACAAGGTAATGGTTAGCTTGACAGGACGTAACAAAACAGTTAACCTTTTTCAACGCATAAAGAATAAACAAATAAAACAAATATCAAATATAACAAAATAAAAACTTCGTTGCGGTGAATTCCAGAGTCAATGAAAGGGGATTTAACCTCAGCTAAGTTTTTATTTTTTATATTCGTTTTATTTGTGTCAGTTGTAAATGACTCCTTGCCAAAACGTTCGCTGTCTTGTTACGTCCTGTCAGGCTAACTGATTACTCTGTTTACGTCTTTTACATTTACATTTTTACTTACAGCAACTTGTAAGAAGCAATGATTTTAGAAAAGCCTAAAAACGCCAAACATAATTTTTGTGCCTATTATAAAAACGATATAGGCAATAGTGTGATGCATGTGAATACATTAAAATTCCATGTGGATATATTATGCTTGATTTCTTTATGTCCCTGTTCCATACTTCCATGCAGTCTTCATCGACCAATAAGTTAAGCTAACGTTTCGAACAATACAAATGTCAGATCTTGAGGAAGACGATTTCACACACTTGCGTCAACATACATATGATTGCACTTAAAGAAAAGGTGTAAAATGTGCAAAGTATTCTAGATTTCAATACTGGTGTTGTTATTGAAACAAATATTAGCCATGTAAAGATTCGTATACGACTATTAAAGGTTAAGCTTAAACAGTAATTTATTTACTTTATATATATATA
>MUZC01004646.1:1254412-1275018 GCA_002072015.1 Radix auricularia | reverse complement strand
TATACAGCGGGAACTAATGGGAACTGAGATCTCATACCTTTTTTGGCCAGATTCGTGTATATTTATAAAAATAGTTGGCATTTTACTTACTGTCAGTCCTTTTTGCAGTGGGGACTCACTGGAACGGCGTAAATTACAGTTTACAAATATACAAACCAAGTGGCAAAAGCTGTTATTCTACTAATATGATATCTATGGACCATAGATATCATATTCGCTATTATTAGTAGAATAAGAATAACAGCATTTGCCAGTTGGTGTGGCCTATTTCGGTTTCCGGAGAGGCTGATTTTAGTACAAACTTTGGTAAATAATGTTTTTGTTACGTCCTGTCAGGCTAACCCTTACCCTGTTTACGTCTTTTCCATTTACCAACTAATCATACACTGTTTTCCATTTATTAAACAAGAATGGGTACTTAAAATGGAATTCAATTAATCTTAAAATAATTATAACTTTTTATTAGCAAACAAGGTGAACACTAATTAATCATCAATAAAATAATAAAAGTTTTATTCTTTCTGCAATCTTCACCTGGTCGATTATATTTAACAGAAATAAATAGTTTAAAAAAGCGAAAATTAAACATTTATTTAAACATGTATTTAGTGGTAAGAGTTAAATTACAAGATAAATTGAAAGAGTAATTTAAAAGATGACTTGCGTTTTTAAAACACACTCCTCGATGTTTCCATTTTAGAAAATGGAGATCACACTTCCTGTTATCCTAAGTCAAGATTTGACGATACTTTTCCAAGGAAAATTAAGGCTAAAAAAAAAAAAAAAAAAGCAATATTGAGACCAAATTATCGCTAAATTTTTAATATGTCATGATATTCTTCCTTTTTATTTTTTTTCATTTGGTTTAATTTTCTTTTTTTTTAAACATAAAATTTTTTTTTTTTAATTTTTACTTTTAGATTCCGGTTGATATGTTTTTATATGTTTGTACTGAGCTATGTAGATTATCCATTGTTCAATATAATTTGATGTTTTACGTATATACTTCTAGGGTATCTAAGTGTTGGTCTGTAAGTACATTTGTGTTTGTGATTCTGCATTTTTTTTGGAGGTCTCTTTTCTATATATTTATGTAAGTATGCAAGTAGATATTTTTGTAGGTACGTATGTGTGGTTACAACACGGTTTAAAAATAGCGACTGTCAAAACAACGACCGTTATAACAGCGACTTCAAAATAGCGACTGTCAAAACAATTACCGTTATAACAGCGACTTCAAAATAGCGACTGTCAAAACAACCACCGTCATAATAGCGACTTCCAAATAGCGACTGTCAAAACAACCACCGTCATAATAGCGACTTCCAAATAGCGACTGTCAAAACAACGACCGTCATAATAGCGACTTCAAAATAGAGACTGTAAAAACAACGACCGTCATAATAGCAACTTTAAAATAGCGACTGTCAAAACAACGACCGTCATAATAGCGACTTCGAAATAGCGACTGTCAAAATAACGACCGTCATAATAGCGACTTCTCCGCATAGCTATTCTTGTCAAACCGTTCACCTTATCTTTGCAATCATTTCTGACCCCTTGTCATTGTATAAACTTCCCCACGGACCCCAAGTGAAAAAACTACATAAATGAATAGCACAAAAAATATTTAAAAAAAAAAAAAAACTTAAAAAATAGCTTTATTTTCGTTAAGTATTTATTGAAATTATAAATTTTGATTAAAATAAAAATTAAAAACAATAAATGACTTCGATTTACTTATGCAACATATACACGCACTAATTTCTATACAAACAGCTGGTAAGTAAAATAAATTTATATCCATAAAGAATTTAAAATAACATTTAACTTGTCTTAGCTACATAATGCGTAAATGATTTAAAAAGAAATTTTAAACATAATAGAAAGAATCTTGATCTTAAAATACTTAAATTTTGTGAAATCTGTCTCTAAATTGTGAGCACGTACTCACAATTATGTAGAAGGTCATACTGATCTCGATGTTGCTGTACATCGGTAATTCTACTGTTCATTGTCACGTATTTCTTCATTCTCTGAGTTACGTCTCTGCCTTGTAGCAATCAGCTAGGTAAGCTTTGTGTGATGAAGGGCTTCTTCCCGCCTTCGAGCTCCAATAAAACTGAAGATGGATGAGTGATGTCAACTTTCGAGCCGATTGTAAGTTCGTGGCAGTCCAGCATCTTGTCGAGCTTTCACACTCCACACATGTACATGAAATAAGGGCAGTCTTCTATCTCCTCGTCTGTTTCTCCTCGAAGCAATTCACAAAAGGCATTACTTCTGGAGGGTAGTCTGCCACCAGTTCTCACTTAATATTGACTGGTTTTCAGTGCATATACTTATTAGTGGTAAAACAAGAACTACAATTTTACGTCTTAAAATCGAAAAGAGTAAATAGACATCTTAGGATCAAATTGTCATATAGTCGAACACAGGGGCGGATTAAGACTGCACGGAACCCCGGGCTGCAATCAAACGGGGGCCCTATCAAGCCAGCGTCCCTTAAAATAAAATGATTGTTAACAGCTGATATAGGACTGTAACTAAATATTAATAATGAAAAAAATAAATAAACACACGTGAAGAAATAAATGTTTGAAGTGTTTGTGATATGTTACAATTGAGTGTGAAAAGAAAAAAGTATTATCCACTGCTGTGAATCGAGCCCCACACCTGTTGCATCACGCATCTGTGCTCTCTCCACACGGCCAGCGGGACTACTGTAAAATATGAAATTTGAAAAATATAAACTATACTTTATACTATGTTCTCTAAGTGAGCCAATCACGTTTTATCGATTATTAACACCATCTGGCACTGTTGCAAAGTCGTGGGAAATTTCCCGAATCGTGGGAATTTTTTAGCCAAATTTTTAAAAATGGGGATATGGAAATTTATAAGGATTTTGCCTAAAATATGGGAATTTTTTAAATTGACAATTTAAAAAAAAATTAAATTCATTCTTGAATGAAAATAAAATAATTTGAAACATGCTCATTTTCAAAAAAGAAATACTTTTTTTTGTGTGTTTCTGGGAGGCTCTTTGACGTCATATGTTTATTTTTAGCGTGTCTGGGTTTTTAGCGCATTTTCGAGAAGTCGAATGCGCTATTGCACCCGTTTTGTCCTTCTGTCATCACCTTTGATCACAGCATCCATAAGTCCTAGACCCATGATGTATATATGTTTTTTGTATGTCCTGACCTGCCATTTGTGCATCAACACTCAGTTACTCGATCCGTTAAAAAACCCCGTTAAAACTACCAAAAAACTTTGCGAATCGAGAGGTAACACTGGCGCAGGGAACGGCCGCCATTGCCGGAAGTCGAATACATCATTTTTCAAGCATTCAAGAGTGGTGCGAAGGCGTGCAAAAGAATTAGTTGTTTTTTTGTTGTTTTTTTTGTTGACGTCATTAGAATATGTGTAAAAGTTTAGAGAGTTTTACGTCATCATTTGTGGTGACTTGTAGTTAGATTAAAGAGAAAATAATTTTTTTTTAAATGTAAAGAAATGACTTTTAAATTTAAAAAATGTCAGGTATATTCATTACACAAGAAAATTCATAAAAATATGTCTAAAATCTAAACACAATTACTGATAACTACATAATGCTGATATCTAACATAAGTACTGATACATAATACGAAAATGCGCTAACACGTCCTGAGTTCCAAAAGGGACCAGGCTTAACATGATTTTTTATTTTGGATCTTTTTTTTTTTTTTGACGTTTTGGCTAGGTTTCCCAAACATTGTTACTGACTGTAGACAGTTTAAGGTTAGATTGTACAAATGTATTACTATTAAATAATATAATTAATTATTCTGAGCCCGAATCATAATAAAATGGTTGTTACATATAAAGGACCAAATCAGTAGTACTATGTTAATATATAATAATCTATGTAACTATGTATGATTGATTCATTATTAACAAATTTCAAAGCATTCATTAAAAAAAAAAACATGTGTATCAATTACAGACAAATTTAAATTACAGGTTCGTTACAGGAGTATCCAAAAAACTTTTTAAAAACTTCATAATGTTAAAATTTAAAAATATAATTTATATTTTTGCTTTATAGCCAAGTTGTTAAATCAAAACGTAAAGATGAAATAAAAATTGAAAGTGTTCTATTAAAAATAGTCTTAAAAATGCATAAATATTTATTATTTTTTTAATTTGGAAGGCCATAGTCATTAAAATGAATGCGAAAGCATTTAATTCAAGTAGCCACTTTTCAGGTTTTTTCTCAAGTTTTTAATGAATGTGGGAATTTTTAGCCCAATTTGGGAATTTTTTTAGTCCTACCAGGAAAAATCTGGCACTCTGAAATTGTATCAAGTCTGAATCGCGATCAATTGTATAGTTTATATTTATAAATTTATTTAATTTTTCATATTTTCAAGGGTTTGTGCAAACATTTGTACACTTTTATCATAAATATAAAAAGTTTGGGGGCCCCTAAACCGCCGGGGGCCCCTGGCTCTAGCCCGCTCAGCCCCCCCCCCCTTTAATCCGCCATAGGTCGAACTGTCTCTAGCTTAAAAAGCAGCCAAACACCACCTCTGCCCCTACCACCGCAATCCCCCTAAATTGACTGTATTTTCGTCTCCTATTCTCTATCGAGATTTCTGCAAAATATATTTGACAGAAGCAATAGCAGTTATAACATCACTTTCAACAGAATTTTATTATTTTAAATGTGTTCCGGAAATGTGTATATACTCTTTGCAACACAAACATTTTCAAATGAGAGTAATTTATTTTGTATTGTCCCTTGTGTATTAAAAAACATCTTACATGCCTATCATGTCATCCTTGTCATGATTTTATAAACTCCATTGTATGCTAGGCAAAGTAATTTTAAAAAAGAAATTATAACAGCAAAAGAAAAAAGTAGCTATTTTGATAAAGTCGCTGTTAGGATGCAGTCGCTATTATGACAGTCGCTATTCTGCCTGGATACGGTACATATGCATGTATGTATAAATGTA
Source organism: Radix auricularia (assembly GCA_002072015.1). Taxonomy (NCBI): domain Eukaryota; kingdom Metazoa; phylum Mollusca; class Gastropoda; family Lymnaeidae; genus Radix; species Radix auricularia. The sequence goes on along the minus strand of MUZC01004646.1, from coordinate 1,270,015 downwards.
TTTATTTATGTCTGTATGTAAGTATATATGCATGTATATATAAAATTTGTTTATAGATAACTATTTAAAAACTCGAAAGAACTAACAAGAACAGAAATAACAACTATGTAATGTGCAGTGAATTCTTGGACAGATGACCTAAGTTCCTAAAGTAACACCTAGGGGAAAAAAGGACAACAATAATTTTCATACCCATTTTAAAAATCCCGCCCTACACAAATTTTGTGCAGGTGATACCATTGCATTACACCCCTGTTTGGTTGCCCCAAATTTATTTTTATAAATTTTAGCAACTCAAGTGTAACACATGCTCTCTTTTTCACGCTCTAGCAATAGTAACCGAATTTCCTGCACAGATAAAAAGCCCCCATAAAAGCAGACAAAATTATGAATATCTACATCCCCGTTGCACTTATGTCTTGTTTGGTAAGGAGTCCATAATATGTTTTATTTATTTTGAGCAGTTTTACCTGAAGGATTTATAAAATGAATGATTTATCTGTAACAAAATTAAATACTAACCACGATTTGCTAACAGGTGTTGTACTGTCATAATCTTATTTCTAAACTAAAACAACCCGTATTAAACTAAGTTTTTGAATATAAATCCCTTATGTACGAGACATAATTCAAAGTATTTATTTGTTCAATAAAATACGTACCGCGTGACAAATATTTACACACTGAACCTGACTTAAATCCCATGGGGGTCAGCGCAAGCGGCTACATAGTGATACATAGCGATAAACAACAAAATATTTTCTTTATTTGGCTATTTTCCATCGATCTGAAATTGTTATAACATTCTTTCTTAGGTGAATCAAGTCTATGCGCAAAATTTCAGCTCGACAAGATAATGGAAAGTGTAACATTTTGTATTTTTGTCTTTCCGCGGGTTTCGACACGACAGAGAGAGAGAGAGAGAGAGAGAGAGTTAGAGAGAGAGAGAGAGAGAGCATGACAAGACGTTGAAGATAATTTAAGGGGTTTTAAGAAAACAACGCCTGTGAAGCAAAGTAAATCGTCTCCATACATTGCCATACAAAGTCACACCCCCTACTCATGGATTTATTTTCAGCAGATCGCTTTTTAGAATAAAAAAATTCTCCCATGGCTATAAAAATGTTTTATAAGAAAATAAATCAAAACCTGTCATTTCTCTTTGATACTATTCTTTTTCAAAAAGTTGATATTTCTAATTAAATTGAGAATAGCATGGATATGATCAAAGTTGTGAAACTTAATATTTATTATTCTTACACAGTTGTATTTATGTTTGCATATTTTTATATGATAAAGATTTGTGATAGGCGTCCCACACTTTTATGTGCAGTGAAAAGGTTCACGGATTTTACCTGTGATTATAAAAATTAAGATTTTTCTTATATTAATAACTGATTCATCACTAGTTCTCCTATTTCCCGAGTAGATAAAAGCATGAAATTTTGGAAGTTGATGAGTACACTATCACGATGATAACAGGAGGGAAAAAAATAAATTAACACTTACTGGGGACTAAATGGCAACTTGATGGAATCTGTATATGCGTTATAAAAATATAGATAATCGACTTCAATTGTTTTCCGATAAAAAAATTTCCGATTAATCGAGAATAAAAAACAACAACAAATAGTACCAGCCCCAAAGGAAGCAATCTCAACAATGAAAAGTAAAAAGCACAAGGAATTGACCTCATCTCTACAGAACAGATAAAGCTAGGTGGCAACGTACTATACATGAACTCATTTTCAATATCTAGCAAGATTAAGAAATACCATCTAAATGGTACACAGCGCTCATAATTCACATTAACAAAGAAAAAAAAGTTTTTTTTTTTTTTTTTAATAAGCATCTAGATCTTAGTCCTAAGTTAAAACCTTCTTATTTTTTAGTATAGTGTACAAATTCCTCACAAAAATTTATCGAGAAAGCTTGGAAAGTATTGTGAACAGATCACAGGGGATTATTAAAGCTGATTGCAGCAGAATAGATAAAACAAACACACAAACACATCACACTTTTACTATAAGATGTCTCCTGGAGAAATGTTATTAATATAACATAGACATACATAAATTTTTATGTGGAATAGAAAATAGCATACGATAGTGTAAAAAAAGTTTGTTTGATGTTTGGGTAGTAAAAAAATAACAACTTCACATACTTCAAGATATTTCCTTTTTATTTTATTAATTTCGTATTTGGAATTTCGCTCTTTTAAAATGTTCATAGCTAGAAACTAAAATTTAGCGACTAGCAATTTTCTAACGCAATCCAAGTGCCCTCCATTGCGTTCCCCCTCTACTTGCTAAGCCACTGTTGGATGATTATGTTTTAAAGGCGAGAAAACTTTTTTTAGTGGAAGAGCGAGAAGGGAGGAAGATTTCGGAGAAATTGTATTTTCCAGAAATTGGCATTTCCTTAAAATGTTATGCAATCCGGTTCGTCATCAGACGTAACACGTTACACAACAGGGCTTGCTAAAGGTATTGACACACATGGCCGAGCCCAAACTAAAAGTTACATTGCTCATTACCATATGTCGCTGGGGAAAAAACGCATAGATCTACACCGTTATCTTTAAAAAAAAACCTTTGAAGTGTCCTTAAAGATTAATGTGTATTAAAATTCCTTATCACTTGAAAAGTTATAATCAAATTATTCACGTGAGCAAATATTGACGAACTGAAAACATTAAACCACTAATCATCCACCCGTAACTGCCTTAATTCATCCATCCATTGAACCATCCAATCATCCATCAATTCATCTATCTTACCATCCATTCCTCCATCTAACCATTCATTTATACATCTATCCATCTAACAATCCATCCATATATTCATCAAACCATTAACCTTCTATTCATTTGTGCATCAATGCAATTATCTATTTACCCATCCTTCCATCAAACAATTGATCTGTCCATTCATCCAGCTATCCATCTAATCATTCATTTATCTATCCATCCATTATTCAATCAAAAGATCAATCAATTTACCCATATATCCTGATGTCCATTTGTCAATCTTTTCAACTATTCATAAAATCAGACTATCCACACATTTATTCAGCCATCCATCGGTCAATAGATTCAGCCATACATCCATCAAGCTAACCAGCAGTTTGCCTCATGCACAGAAGAGTATAGGGTTTTTGTGACAAATGTCGCCTGCTAAAAAGTAAAATCCAACTGCTTAATCTCCATTATTTCCCGTAACTAACAGCTGTAATCAAAAACCAATAATATTTATTGGTTTTTGATTACAGCTGTTAGTTCTTTTCATATTGAAAAGAAGAAAACCCGGTTACGTTCTTTTAAGACGCCCTCGTGGCGCTGTTGTTGGAATTCGAAAAGATCTCAGGAAAACATGAGACTTGTTGCTTCTCCACATTTGGTTGAGACAGAATGCACCGTATGATCTCCAAATGGAACTCATCGAACACAAAAATGATGCAAATCTGTGAAGAAATTTGATAGTGACAGTTTAGTTTTTTCAGTGAAAAAAGTTGGGGGTTATCAATTTATTAGAATGACTTCGATTAGTTGTTGAGACATAATTCTACGCTCTTGTTAAGTAGTGACTGGAAAAAGTGTTCACAAAAACATAACAACGGGAGTGGTAGTCACGCATGATGTTAGTAAGGAAAACAGTCGGGCTATATATAGTGTGCGGAGGGGAGAGACACACAGAATAGTACAGCCAGGGTAGTGGAGACCTAGATAGTAAAGTGATAATAGATCGAGTATCTAGTACACAATCGAGGTGTGCGCGAGTGTCTAGAGAGGAATCGTGAGAATATGCACTTCTGTGTAAGTGGGATCGTATAGAACTATACCCTTGGTGTACAGGATGCAGCAGCTGTAATTGTGTTGCTGACATATAAAAAGGTTTGAATTATACATTGACAAGATTTGAGACTTCGTCTTCTTTTTATCTAGAATCCAGTACGCAACAGGATGCGTTGCAAAAGTATTTGTCTGCGGTCGGCAATAGCTCAAAGATTGCGCACCCTTGCCTTACAATCATGGATTTATTTTTTAAACATCATTCTTCTTTTAAAATATTCTCTTTCGACTTAAATAAATTTCATCTGTATCTTTAAAAAACATGTATCATTGCAAAATAAAAATTTAGACACTTTCAGAATGTAGGAAAATGATCAATGACAAACTCAAGAATAAATATAAAAAGATAAGTTAGTATAGCTTTTAACCATATATTTTTTTCTTTACAGCAGTGGCGTTGTTACTAGGGTGAAGACTGCATTTCATGACACTTCTCAGGGACAAATTTCTTCTTATCAGTTATGGATTTTAAAAAAGTGATTAATGATTTTTAAAAATATGTTGGTTAATATTCCCAAGTACGATAAAATACCCCAAAACCTTGTTTCCAGACGTAGCGAAATATCATACTCCTATCTCTGAATACAGTTCATCATCACCTTTTGAGAAACTTTTAGAATTTTAAAATTAATGACTATTCAACTAATATAAAAACGAAGAGCCTATTTTTTCTATAAAATTACATTATGTTTATGAAGTTAATTTATTAGTATATAATATAGGCAACTGTCTGTAACAAAAATATTTTTGTTCTAACATTGTAGTAATGTAACTTTATTTCAACAAGAGGGGAAAAAAGCGGAGGCGACATTAGTTTACCATAATTGGATGTTAATTTATGAAAATTAATTTCAAGGTATTTAGTTAACGCTATTCTTTTTAACGTTGAATATTGAACTATGAAATTTACTTACATTTACCACCAAGTCATTTTGTTGTTTTTGTTTCCATCAATTGGCGTTTTTTTTTTTTTTTTGGGAGTATGGGTTCCCATAAATAATTACTTCTCATTGCCAAATATGTAGATGTGTTGAATTTCTAGAGTCATAATTTGCTACTTTATGTAATTATGCCTAACCGTTATTAATTTCATATGATAAGCAAAACTTTGAGTCGATCTGTTTGCTTTTGCTACAAAATTAAAGGTTAAATAACTAGGCGATAGAAGGAGAATAATCAATAAAAAAAAACTGTTTCAAATATTTATGCTATAAGAGTTCTTGAATTAGCCGTCTATTACATCCTGCTATCGAAAGGTCCATGTTTGATTTGGTGGAGTTAGTTTTCATATGTTGAAATATTTCAGAACCTTGCTAAACGTAACGAAATTCAGATTTAAATTCGTACCACAATAGCTACGGAAATCGTAGAGAGTGAATATAATATATAATGCTATTGGTGAAAAATTCTCTTATTATTTGATCACATTAGTCTTTCAGTTCAGTTGTTCGCTATTCTTAATTTAACGCTGGTCAATAGTCTTTCAGAGAAAACTTAACTTTCGAGTCAAGTGCCAAGTTTGCCTTCAAATTGTGTCACCGTCCAAAATAAAACTTATCACAAAATGATTCTCCTGTCGAAAATGTTCATACATATTTTTTATTGACTCTTAGAAACCTTAGGTGTAAGGTAGTAATTGTTTTGAAAAACATAAATAGTGACAAACGAAAAACTCGACTCTTTAAACGTAAGTAGATTTGTTCAGTCGTGACTAACATTTCACAATTTTGGACTGCGGAACCTAGGCAAAAAGCGAGTCACGGGTTCGAGCCTTGAGCCTCACAAGGCCCCGGGGCATCATGCTAGCCACACAATGGCTTACTCTTTAGTGGTGGCTTATTGAAACTTGTGAACCCTACTTCACTATCCTCATAGCCTGTCATGGAATGAAAAGGGAATATTATTAATTTACACTTTCCTATCTATAAACTCACAAGCTGAGGGGTGTGGGATCGAGCACATTAATAATGATGAATGAAAATCACTAGAAAGACATCCGCTGACCTTGAGAGGAGGAGATGTGCGCTGCCAAGTTCTACCAAGCCCTGAGGAAATTCTAATGGAAACATTAGAACCCCCTACGACCACAAAGTTATAAGGACAAAAAAAGAAAAAAAATTATCAACGAATAAATGACTCGAAATTTGACGCCCTAGCAAACCTTTTTTAAAAAAAAAAAGAATCAATCATCAAGGGAAGAAGCAAAAAAGAGGAGGGTTCGGGATAAAAATATTTTTTCAAGAAATTTGAACTGTTTTTAAATCTTAGATAATCCTGTTGGTTGTCGGACCGGAACGCGTCACGGACATGTTGTAGCTAAAGGTATTGACACATAGTGCCTAACCCGATTAAAACGTTACAGAACTTAAAACGATTCATAAACATCCGTCATAAAATATTTATTTTTAAAAAAAACATATCGACGGTTATCTAAGAGGCATCTATGCAGTGAACTCTAAGATATATAGTGATTTAAAATCTCTAATAAATATTACGTTACAAGCAAAACCTCTTGTCAATACAAGAATGGTAACATTAATTACCCCTTCATACTTCCATCCATCTATACACCATCCATCTTTCAATAGATACATAGATTCAAACACAATACACAAAAATATACATACAAAGATTCATAAATACACAAATCATCCATCCATTTATCTTTTCATCCATTTGTTCATCAAATCTACTTACTCATACATACTTACATACATACACACACACGCGCACACGCACACGCACGCACGCACGCACGCACGCACACACACGCACGCACACACGCACACCCACACACACAAACACACACACACACTTACACACACACACACACATACACATACATACATACATACATACATGCATACATACATACATACATACATACATACATACATACATACATACATACATACATACATACATACATGTATTCCAACATACATAAAACAAAAATAAATCATACATACATACAATGTACATAAACACCAAATCTAGACACTCTAAATCAGTGGTTCCCAAAGTGGTCCGTACGGACCCCCAGGGGTCCGCGGAACCGTCCAGGGGGTCCGTGGAAACTAAAAATTGATTTGGGGGTCCCTGAACAACGTCAGGGGGTCCGCGGAAGGTTTAGTAGGAAAATAATAAAATTATGTGTTTTTTTTTCTTTTAAATATTACGGAAATCAAAATATAGAAAAATGAATACTTTAGTAGCGATTTTAGACCCTGAGTAAAAATAATGTTGTTTGACCTACAAACAGAAAAAAATACGATATTTAAACAGCTGTAACTAATCAAAATGCTTGATTAATTGAAAAGTATGTCAAGTTTGGTGTATGAGAAAGGCGGAGACCCTATATGTAGGTCATAAAAATACAATCTTTTAACGGAAATGACAATGATTGCAGGGTTGGGTGAATTTTGGCGTGTCGATAAGTCGTATTTATCTAATGCTGGAAGAATCCAGCTTTTCAATTGACAAAACATTTGATATGATTGGACGATCCTAAATACTTGAATGGAGTCAGCAAAAACACTTCTTTTATTCAAAATTCGACCAAACACATATTTAGAGAGTTTGAAAAATAATATTGAATTTTTAAAAAATAATTAACATTAAAAAAATTTCCTTAGAATCCTAATAAATTGAAACACAGACATTTCACGCGCTGCCCCCACCCCCATTTTTTTCTTCAAAGTTTAAGATGGCGCAGACATGCTGCCGAAAAAAGTTTTATGCAGCAACGCAGTTAAGCTGCAACTTGCATAACTTGGTTACAATAAAAAGTCTAAAAGAGTTGTACACGTAATCGACAATTTATTGTTAAGTAATACTGATATGAAATATATAAACAATTTTCTCAATCTAATGCTAAAATAAGTTTAATATTGTTCGTTGAAAGGTTTGATATAATTGAATTTTTTTATTAATTATCCAGATAGATTACTTTTGAACATAAGTATGTACTAATATTTGAATACAATTTATATCTTTTGAAACTAATATGTTTCACATTTTCACAATAGTAATACCTTAAGATTAATTTTGAAGAAAAAAAAATCTCACAAAGTTGTTTTTTAAAAAAAATTAACAAATAGAATTGTATCCTTACGTCTTACGTCAAATAATTCTAAAGGGATTTTAATTCAGCATTCCATTGAAAAATTTAGTAATTAGTAGTTAATTAATGATTTCAAAAAAAAAGTATATACAAAACCTTCCAAGCTTAATGAACATTTAAAGAAAATCCACAGTGATAAAACAAAAAAAGATTTAACACTTTTTTTGTGTTTGAAGATGTCTAAGAAAAATATTTGAAAACACAATCACTTCAACAACTCTTAGAGACAACATCAAAGCGAGATGACGATGGACTGCGTGCGTATATTAATATTTCTTTACTGATAGCTAAGTCTGGAAAGCCCCACACAATATGTGATGAACTTTTTTAACAGCTGTAAGTGAGGTGATAAACACTGTGTTGCACAAATCATTTTTCGACATCACAAAAATAATTCCACTGAGCAATATTTCAGTCCAAAGAAGGATTGATGAAATAGCTCATTGTGGTGAAATTTTTTTACGTGAGTACTTAAAAACATCAGAATTTTATCTAGAGTTTGACGAGTCCTACTTTACCAGAAAACGAGGCTTTACTTTTAGCTAATGTAAGATTTGTAAAAGAAGAGCTATTTTGAGAAGAACTGTTGTTTGCTAAATGTCTGGAAACAGATACGAAAGGTGAAACGTTATTTACTGAATTAAAAAGATTGTACGATGAAAAAGCTATAATCTTGACTAGTATCATTTCTGTTGTTACTAACGGAGCTCCGGCAATGTTAGGAAGATACCGAGGCTTTCTTGCATACTTAAAACAAGCTGTACCACAGTGTATGTTCAGTGCTGTGGGCCATTCATCGACATTATTTAGTTGCAAACATATTAGTGAACGTTTGAATGGATCACTAGATTATGTCATTAGAGCAGTTAATAAAATCAAAATGAATGTCTTCATCGAGATATTGTTTGCTAAACTTTGATGTAAAGTGATGAAGACTATTATTGTTTACTACTTCACATAGAATTACGTTGGTTATCTAAAAGTGCATGTTTAAATCGATTTTATGCTCTCTTTGATTCAGTGCTGGAATTCCTGGAAGGCAAAGTCAAAATTTAATTAACTCAAAAAATGACATAGCCTTTATGACATATTTTTCTGCCAACTTTAACGAAACTCATTTGAAACTACAAGGTGATCAATTAAATTTAATCAAAACTAAAAGCGTTATATCTGTATTTGTTGCAAAACATTTTATTCTGTTAAACAAAAATTCGGGAGAGGAGAATGTTCTCAGATTCAAAATCTCCCAAAATTGCAAAATAGAGATGAAGACTTGTTTGTCTACTGTCAACACTTATCGGCTCTTCATGCAGACCTGAACCAAAGATTTGAAAGCATTCATCACTTGGATATTTCCGACTGGGTGTTGGACCCTTTTTGCTCGGGGACAAACTAATATAACAGACATAGATGAATCCATACTACTCAGGGGCAACTTATTGCTATTGAATTATCCACAATTTGAAACAAATGTTTGAACAAGGATACCACAAATTCTAGTTACAAAAAATATCGCAATTTATATCCTGCATTATTGGTTATTGTACAAATGTTGTTGACTGCTTACCCGTCTTCCTATTCGGTATAACGTGGATTCATTGCAGTTTTGAACCTCATCAGGAACAAAAGAAAGCAGCTTGACATTATTGCTCATGGGGATTTGCGTTAGCTACTCACAAACATTAAAAAAAATCCCTTTCAGACCATGAAGGTCCATGGGAGCAAGTGAAGTGGCGTTCACACGTTTCATTGACCACTAAAGAGCATGGGATTGACCTGGACATAAATACCCTCATAAAACTATACAAATCTAATCACGTTCATCCAAGTCACTAATTTAAGGAAAGAAATTTAACAAAGGTTAAATTTAAATAAATGATTACTCAAGAAAATGTTGTTTTTTTAATAAGTAAATTTGCATACTATACATTTATGTAGCTTTTTCACTTGGGGGTCCGTGGGCAAGTTTTGANTATATATATATATATATTAAAATTCAAGAAAAATCTTATAATAAAAGGAGAAAGAAAAGGAGAGAACTTTGGTCTAGAACTAGATCATATAAACGCTTTTTAGCCATTCATGATTTTTAAAAAAAAATTATATATTTTTTTAATTTAAATGAAACAAATATAAGGGTACAATACACTTAAAAAAATATACAAATCATATTTAAAGCTTAAAAATATCTGTTTCGTATCAAATACACTTTGTTGCAAATTTGCAACACCATGTTACTGCCAAAGCAACTGAAACGTTTATTCATGAACATTTTTGAAACAGTGTTTGTCCTTAGTTAAACACAAATGGACATTGCACTTAGAGCACTTGAAATGGGTGTACCGTTTGGAACCAGGTAGCTTGGACGGTGCCTAGATTGTTCATAATTTATCCAATGAGCTAGTTGGTCAGTCCTTATATTCTATAGTGGTACAGGGGCAGTTGATTCTGTGTGTCGTTTTGCCTGAAGACAGGGATAAATTTCACTAGGTCTACCTCTTTTTCTAAATTGAAACGAATTCATTTTAAACAGGCACTCAGCAAAGTCAGTGCGGAATTGCCACAATGCCATAGTTGACGGTGTACCTTTTTAGGGCGATCCACGGTGGAAGAGAAGCCATGCATGGGCAGTATTCATGTCAAACAGGTTGAAATAGATTCTGAGCTACTACATTTTTTAATGTAACAGGATGCGGATTGGCGTAATAAATTTTCCTTGGAAAAGCTTCGTCTAATTTTGGCTGGCTAGAGAGAATAGGTACACCGATTTCCTTCATTTTTACTACTTATATTTTAGCAATGTGTCATTGAAACGTAAGTCAACATTTAATTACTTTTTAAAAAAAAATATATGATGAAGATTTTGTTTTTAACTGACAAGAAAAATGTAATTCAGCACATTATTTTATTATTGTTTATTTCTTATTGTAAGTAATGCTCCATTTATTAGATTATATAAGGGGAAAAATATTTTGTGATTCAAGGAAGAATGGAGCAGTAATGTTTGTTGTTTTTTTTCATTTGATGAAGACTATTTTTGTGGAATCTGTTTGCTAATATATTGCCATTTTAAGATTAATCAAGTTCTTTTTAATGTACCAACTCTTGGTTTTCTTAGGTAAATAGAGTTATTGATCAGATGACTTTTTTTTCTTTATACAAGATTTATTTAAATTAGTTTAATGTTAGTTAATGGATACGTCTTAACCAAACTTAATGCGGATACACGCATTCTCTGTGTTCCTAAGATAAGAACTAAAACATTTGGCGAAAGGTCATTCTCCTTTTGTGCAGCCAAACAATGGAATTCTCTTCCATTACACATCCGTAGCATTTCAACTGCTAAGTCATTCAAGACTGCACTTAAGACACATCTTTTTAAAATTTATTTTCAAAAATAAAACCACATTTCTTTAAATGATTAACGTAGCTAATGTATTTAGTATACCGTATTGTCATTTATGTAGTTAATATGCTATGAATGTTTCTTTTTATTTATATATGTATTGTTGTTTCCATGTAAAGCGCTGTGAGCCTGGCTCCTTGCTGGGATACAGCGCTATATAAATTATCATTTTATTATTATTATTATTATATACAATATAATTTTTATAGCATACTAGCTGATCCGTCGTGCGTTGCAACGATGTAAGTAATAATGAATAAATTTAAGAAACAAATGAGTGATATTTTTAAAAAAATTATACCAGAAATCTACGCAGATGTGTGCAAAAAAAAAAATCCAAGTTTCATAGCAAACGATAACGGACAGATAAGTAAATCTCTTTTTATCCATGCAGCTGACTGCAGTAGTCCAAGAGAGAAAATTGTTGTCTGCTGCGACATTCAGCATCAGTTTGCAGCTCCATGAGTTGCAGCTGCAGATTGCCTGCAGTATTATCAGGATCTACAAGGACACTATCACATTAAAGGTGTTTGGTACAAAGAACTTTTTTGTTAATGATACAGGGAATTTTAAAATGTATGCCAGCCTTTTCGCAGACAAGTTTTGCTAGTCAACTGAGCTCACCAGTCATGGCAGGGGAACCATCATTAATAAATACAGAGATTTTTTACTTGGTAATTTAACATGATAGACAGCAAAATAAACAAAATCAGATATATGTGTTCTCCTTCTCTGTTTTTAAGACTGAAAGTCCAGTAATTGGTCAACAATACAGTATCGATATTCACCATCCTTTGACGTATTCAAAACGGCACACAATTTAGAATTTTTTTTACATTTAATTTTGTTAAAAAATAATATGTCAGTCAATTAAGTATTTCAGATGAAGACGCGGGCCAGTTAAAATTGCTTCGCGGGCCAATTTTGACCCGCAGGTCGGACTTTGGACACTCCTGACTTAAGGTAAATGAAACAGGTTTTAAATTACCAAACAAATGTTCACGTAATTGAAAAAAAAAAGAATGGCATTAGCAAGTCCAACTCCGTAAATTAATTAAGATGTCAATTTTCACAGAGTGTGGCATGCAGCACTGTGTGCAACCATGCACAAGTTTAATATTAATGCTAACCTCATTGCTGTGATCAAGAACCTGTACAACAGAGCAACCAGCGCAGTACTCTACAACAGCAAGCTGGGAGATTGGTTCAAGACCACTGTTGGTGTCAGACAAGGGTGATTACTTTCCCCCATCCTCTCCAACCTCTTCCTAGAAAGAATTATGTCAGATGTGCTCCAAAACCATGTCGGAACGGTCAGCATCGGAGGTAGAACTATAACCAACCTACGCTGCGCCGATGACATAGACGGTCTAGCTGGCTGCGAGGACGAACTAAAAGAATTCCTTGCAAAGCTAAAGAAGACATCAAACGCCTATAGCATGGAAATCAATGCAGAGAAGACCAAGGTCATGGCAAATAAGAAATTCTCAAATGATGAACGAGCGAAAACTGGAGGAGGACCCTAACTTTAAATATCTAGGTGCTATAATATCCGATTAAGGCTCAAAGCCAGAAATTCTTTCCAGAATGGCCCAAACAACTGCAGCATTAAGCAAACTAAACACAGCTGGCAAAGCAAGGAGCTCTCCCTGAGATCAAAGATTCGAATGATGCGCTCTCTGGCGATGTCAGTCTTCTTTTATGGGTGTGAGGCTTGGACGCTCACCGCAGACCTCCAAAAAATAATTAATGCGCTAGAGATGAGATGTTTTCCAAAGGTACTAAACATCTCCTACATGGCGAACATCACGAACGGAGCGGTCCGCGACAAAATAAGTGCTGTCATTGGCCCTTACGAGGACCTTCTCACCTCAATTAAAAAGAGGAAATTACGATGGGGCGGACACGTGACAAGATAAGGAGGTCTCTCAAAGACGATATTGCAAGGCACAGTCCAGGGAAGGAAGGAAAAGAGGCAGACCAAGGAAGAGTTGGGAGGACAATATCAAAGAGTGGACCGGCCTTTCATTTAGCGATTCCCAGAAGGCAGCTCAGAACCGTGACACATGACATGAGATAGTGCGCAGCTCAAAATGGTGCCCTAACGACCCAGCGTCGGGTTAAGGGACAGTTCAGTTCAGTTCAGATCAGTCAATTTTGGGAGGTTCTTGCGTCCTTAAAACGTTATTAGGACAATCACTTTTTATTTTGTCTTTAGAAAATAGATTTGTTAACTTATATTTTCACATTTCGGATAATGTCTAAGTTGTTTTGATTTTGAGAAAATGATATTTAATAAAAATCATTTTATGGGTAACTTAACAATTTTGAAAGTTTTGTTCGTTGTTTTTTAAAGTTAATGTAACTGATATTGAAACAAAACTTGATCTATACATTTTATATTTTTGTTGGCATCAGTTCGTAAGTTATTACTTTTAGTTTTGCATGCCTAACATCTGCTACTTAAAAAATTAACAAAATACTTTTATAATAGATACTCCAATAATATCCTTTTTAAAAAAGTAATTATTTATTAGTAGAAAAAGTAAAGAAAATTAAGAATAATTAATTATCATTCTTAAAAAGCAATGTATTCCAAGACTGTAATTTATTTTTTAAGTTTAGAATTCTAATTGATTCATTACTATTTTTTCCTAGGGCGTAACATTAAAAATTGTTTTTGGGGGAAAATCTGGACAAAACAAAAGTGCAACAGGAACTACTATATTGGCTAAAACACATCTTCCAGTGAGTTCAAATCTAAATTCATTGACGAAAACAATTCAACAAGGTATTTTGTAGACAAGCAACTTTGAAATTAATATTTTTGACACACCCGGAACTTTTGAGACTGACTTTTGTGAGGATTTAAGTGATATATCAAACGGGGAAAGGCAGATGAAAATTTGGGACGAAACAGGTGGTGTTATTGCATTCTTTTGTATCTTTAACTTCACGTGAGAATTTACAGGAAGAGATTTTAATGGAATTAAAATTTATGAAAACATTTTTGATGATGAAGTATTTACTGAATTTGACGTTTTGGATTTTACATAGGGCGATAAACAACCTCGTCTGAAATAAGAAGCGGATACTCTAATTAAAACATTTCCTAAAAGATTCATCATTTTAGCAAATAATTCTGGTGAAAGATTTGATTTTGATAAGACAATAATACGCATGGCATCATCATCAAAAAACTTACAGGCTGTAAACACATTACATAATTTAGATAATAAACATAGACGGTTGTTGATTGTACGCGAAATTGGTATAAAAAGAGTAGAATCTGAAATTTTCAGAGTTAATATAAATGCTTCTGAGGAGACAGGCATGCTTGCACAAAGATGTGACAATTTTCATGATGCAATACAATCAAATGATGTAAAATGGACAAATAAGAAAAAAACTAAAAAAAGCAGCAAATGTACTATTTTGTAAATTTTACATCTTTACAAAAGAAAAATTCACGGAAGGTTAGTCACTATCTAAAAACTATTAAAAAACAGTCAAACATACACAATATAAACTCATTAAAACCAATCTACGCCATTAAAGACAACATACTCAACGAAAATTAGGTTGAGGACTTTTACACTTTACTTTCACAACATATAGGTGCACTTTTTAGTCATTTGAAGACTTAATTACGTTTATTATTAGTTTACGTGTGTTATATACTATAAAAAAATTAAATCATTTTGAGATAAGATATTGATATACGATAAAATACGTTTAACGCATTAATGCACGAGGTGAAATATTATTTAATGCAAAACAATTACGCAATCCCATCTAACTACATCATATTTTAATACCATTTTTTCCTATTAACATGATACAAAACATTTTTTATCGAATCCCATTTCTTACTTCTCTCTTCAGTCTTTTTCCACAATGGAAAAAAAATTATTTATTAAAAAACCATACATTTTTTAAAATTGTATTCTATTTGAAGTAAAAACTGATTTTAAAATAATACAACATCAGTATCTTTGTTATCGAGTTTTATTAGGCTGCATCACTTGCCAAAATAACAACTGCTGCCTTGCAGATGGTCTTGGGTGACCAAAGGCTATGGAAAGCAAATTCGGAAAATACAGCAGGCTGAAGTCGGAGACCACGGGCCAATTGGCGCAAAACTCGTGGCACGCAAAACTCAATATTCACTATTGAGAACGAAGAAGAAAAAGAGATTTATTAAATAAATTCATACATATATAT
>MUZC01004646.1:1237065-1250678 GCA_002072015.1 Radix auricularia | reverse complement strand
GCCCGATCTACGTTTGTCACTGGCAAATGCCGCGGTGGGGAAACATAGTCCAGTTGAGCTTCAGCACGAAGAAGCACTAAGGACTATTGAAGCCTACGGTACAGGCGTAGTAAGAGTCTATGCAGACGGCTCATGCTTCACAGATGGACGAAGTGGGTACGGTGCACTAATTGAATACCCTGCTGGAGGTCCAGCAGTAACAGAACTGTCTGGACCATGTGGAAGACTAGCTTCAAGCGGGGACGCTGAACTAGAGGCAATCCACAAGGGTGTGAAAGAAGTGCGCCTACGCCTATGTAGACGAAAGAGTTTTCCA
Source organism: Radix auricularia (assembly GCA_002072015.1). Lineage (NCBI taxonomy): Eukaryota > Metazoa > Mollusca > Gastropoda > Lymnaeidae > Radix > Radix auricularia. Next base: position 1,250,362 of record MUZC01004646.1, on the reverse strand, counting down.
ACAGTCGTAGTCTTCACCGACTCGAGATCCTCCTTGGAACTCTTGAGTCGGAGCTCTATGGAGACGAAAACTGTCGATGCTGTACTAGAGATCGTTAACTATATTAGATCTCGCGGGGGCATGGTTGTCCTGCAGTACATTATAGGCCACGCAAAGATACCACAGCAAGAAAAGGCAAACTTGCTGGCACAACAGGGTGCTGCCCAGCCCCAAATCGAACGCCCAATGACCCAGCTGGGGGTAAAATTGTGGCTAAAAGACCATTTCATGGGAAAATGGCTAAAAGGATGGGAAAATGGTGACACGGCACGAACGCTTTACGATAAAATGCCGCGACCACGCAAGCGAGATCCCTGGTGGAAACTGCCTCGTAGTTGCCAGTCCCTCATCACTCAGATGAGGACTGGACACTGTCCAACAAACAGCTACTTTCACAGGTTAGACAAAAACAGGGAACCCGGCTGCCGTTTATGTGGTATGGCCGAGGAGACAGTGGCACACCTGCTGACCGATTGTTCTGCGGCAATTGGGGACGCGGTGAGGTCAGGCAGCCATTGCACTGCGGAGGAATATCTCCATGGCGACGCCCTTATGTTGAGGCTCGCCGTTGGTATTGTAGGCCGGGTTATAAGAGTCTGAAAGGACTCAACCCTCCAAAGAGAATGTCACATATTTAGTTAACAGAATTTATAAGTTCGCTTAAATATTTTATTTTACTTGAAGAGATATCGTCTAAAATTCCAAAAGGTAATTATTAAGTTTTTGTAAGTATTATATTTTTTTCTATCTAACCATCTCCGCAATACTAAAGTAAAGGTTAAGCCGTTTCTTTTATCGCTTTCCAGAGATGAAGAAATTGATTATGTGAACATTAAGATTAAATAGCTTTATGAAAATAAGATTTTTATATCAACAATTTGGATGGCAAAATGAAAAACAGAGAACGTGAAATCATTTTTTGTATCAATGTCTTGTAATTTTGGTTGTGGTATTGGATTGGATGTCTGATGAAATGTTTAACTAAATCTTACCTGGATAATATTAGAGCTCTTATTGTGATGTTGTCAGAAGTGGTATTCATCCGAAAATGTTATTTTATTTCTATATATAGCTAAATCAGTCGATATCTATTGCGTTTTAAAAGAAATGTTTCAATGTACTTAGAGAAATTAGATTCTGTATCGTAAGCTTTGTGAATATTTATTTCTGTGTGTTCTACATGCTATTAGATTTAACCATTTTAAATTATCGATAAAAGGGGGTTATTTTCATGATTAATTTTATTAAGTTATTATTATTGTAAAAATATGATTTACTTTAATTAAAATCAATACTAGCTGTACTCGAATTTTCGGGACATTAGAAAGTGTATTTACCATAAAGTGAGTGTTACAAAACATTTTTAAAAATACAACAGGAATAAAGTAGAAAATTAAAAATATGTCTTTATCTTTGTTTGTTTTCAAGCTAAACTAGTCTTAAATTAAAAATGAACAAAATAATTTATACTAAAAAATCATTTTTAAGGAAATGTTAAAAAACACACTCATATGTCAAATCTTAAGAAGTCAGCTTATCCTATATAATTAAAGGTGCTCGAAGTCGATTTTTCCTATGAAACTTCTACTTACCCCTACAGCCAATCACTAGGGGAGAAAAACTAAATCTCATTTTCATAACGAACACATTTACGCGAAAACTCAAAATTTGTTATTTTTGGTGCAGTAGTTTTTTGTCATACTTGGGTGTTGTGTTCTATCGTAAAGTGAGTAACTCCTGATAATCACAACACAGCATTCCGATATTGAAGAAGCTAAGCCATACAAAGTGGCGATAACTGCGTCGCAACACATCACAGAAACGATACCGCTCGTCAAAGGCAAATACAAGCACAGCATCTACACTAACAGCTGAAAAAAAAAGAAGCAAACTGGAAAAATAATCGTCTTGCGCATTGACGTACAAGAACCACTTGCACATTTAAATTAAATCCGTATCTCTACTTTAATTGAGAGCCTCATCACAGACGTTCTTGGGCGGGCTTTGTTGCAAGTCAATTATAAAACAACACTTTGAAATAAAGGTTGCAACCGTAACCGTTGCAACTGTAATTCCAATACACTATACAGCAATTCTGGTAATTGCTTTATTGCTCCAGCAGTGAACCTTAACTGAAAAGAGATGTGCAATTGTTTCATCGTAGCCAAAAATAAGCATAAATCAAAAGTAAAAATGGAAAATATTCTGTTGTCTACGCATTTACATATTTTCCAATCAAACGACAGTGTATTCAGAACGAGGCGTTTAAAGTTTATAACACAGAGCGTTTAGGCAACTTTAAACATATTCATTAATGGGCTCTAATTGGTTAGTGTCACATTGCATTTTGATGTAGCCAACCATTATTGTCTATTTCTGCCCACCATTCTAAATACGAGACATAGCTTGGACAAGTTTAAAACATAAACTCCGAATTAAAATGGAAGTAGTATGGGGTTTTGCATGACACACTGAGTCATTTTCACTCCAGTATTCATGTGGGTTTAGATCCATCTTTCATTTATCCTAATCCTAATAAAAAGTTATTTTACTTATTGACCAAATCGGGTCTGTTTTACTTTGCGGAACAGCAATAAAAGGCTTATCTCTTTCTTTCCAATTCCTGCCTTTATTCAATCGTTTCACGAAATGGATTTTATTTAATTTTTTTTTTAAAAATATGTGATTCCAGAAAGGTAGACAACATAAGAAAATGATTAAATTGCAGTGTTTAAAATTCATCCATCTGATCTCGTTTTACTAGTTAATTCTTCAGATATCAATTTTTCCAAGATGCTTGAAATGTTAAGGTACATCTCTTTCGAAATTCTTGCGAATGTGGTGGTTATAAACAGATAAATATGAATATTTTCATGTTCTTGTCATAAAGCTTAATAATTTCCCATAAAATAAACGTTTTTAAATTATCTACACATTACTTTAATTGGATAGGCGTAATATTAATGAATAACCATATTTTGATGTAAACATAAGCTGTAATTATGGGAAAAAAAATATTTCACTCTAACTTTCGTTTTAAGAAACGTTGGGTAACTAATTTATAAAATTTCATACAAATCTATAAATAAGACGTGTTTGTCATCATTAATCTCGCATCATGACCGAAAAACCATGCAAAATAAGACAAGAAAGTGAAGCGATTTGTTCATCACTGTCACCGTTTTTACTTTCATGTATATAGAAATTTAGACACTGACAGTGTTATGTGTTATAATTACAGGAAAACATATATTATACGTTACAGACGCTCCTTCTGTACAGAAGATTATTGCGTATATATTGGTGAGTGGGGCGTTATCGCTATATTTTGATTATTATTAGAAAGACGAGGTCTCCGAAATTTAGAAATAAAGGCCATAAAACTCTATGGAAAATTTATAGGAAACATTCTCATACTTTAAATTTTTCACCGATATTGTTGTTAATAAGTTAGAAAAATCTCAGTTTACAAATACATCAATCAACTGAGTTACCAGCTGAATGTCATGCTAGCTACGACACAGGACACATACCGTTCACAAACGCTTTGATTTAAAAGGGGAGAGTAGTTTTTTACGTTTATGATAAGGACAACACATTTGGTCCAAATGAGATAAAAGATAAATGATACTTAGGTTGAAAGAGAGGTTGATAATGACCTGCCGATCGATTAATGTAGCTGAAAATAAAGATAAGAACTTGTTTGAAAGTGAGACTGAACATATATATATNATTCACAAACCAAAGTTTGGGTAAAGTATAGCATCGAATGAAATTGTGATGAGAAATTTCACACTTTAAAAGAATTCGAGACAAGTTATTTAAAACATAATTTACCATTGCTACACTCATTTGAAAAATTTAATGAATAATACTTATAAAGTAAAATGTATTGAATTTATACATTTAAATCAGAACTTATCAAGAGAAAATATTATATATGTTGAGTTGTTCATTCAATAACAATGCGTTGTAATTTCTCTCTCTCTCTCTCTCTCACACACACACACACACACACACACACACAAACACCTATACACGCACATAAATAATAAGTAATAAACTACTTTGACATATAGTGTATTTTGGGTTTCGTTGAGCGGAATGTTTTTATCGATATATTTAAATACTTCATTAATTTTTTCTAAGACAATAGTATTGCAGAAACATTTAATTGCTGATTTAATTATTTAATTTAAAATACGGACTTTGCAACCCAGGTATTTATATTTGAAATAGGAATATTTTGAAAAAATGTTATAATTACACAGTTATTATTAATTTTTAAGCATTTTTCAAAAAAACCTTATGGCAAAATATTAATTATCTATATTGATTTTTATAAGATCTTGAAGGAATTCAAAATTATCACAAAAAAATTATCTCAATCTTAAGCATTTTTGCTTCAAACGTATTTCACTGTATTTAAATATTAATTCTGAATATAATATTTATTTTATTACAGTATATAATATAATTTTTACGATAACCTAGATGAATATATCTCAGTAACAATAGAATTTAATTTCAATTTTTAAATAGTAAACTGAAAACAACAAATGATGCAATCAGCACACTTAGGCACATTTAAGTTTCTTAAAAACGACATTTTGTTTGTAAAAAATTTCAATTTATTTTACATTGAGCACGAGGTCTACGTATCTTACAGATGGTGTATACTTACAGAGTTTGTTATTTATCATTATTTTTAATGTTAGCCAGATGTCTTAAACGTTAACTTAACTTTAGTCAATTTTGTATTTTGAAACGTATTTCATTTATACAATAGTACATTTATTTGTCTTTTTATTTAATTCACTTTTTAACCTCATTATATCATTCTTATATGCTAATTTCAATGCTGTTTCAGTTAATTTCTTTTCTATTTGCTTTTGCAGCTTTGCACATTTTTGCATTATCTTATCTGACGCCACAGATTCAAATTCTTTCTCTCTATGAATTTCAGATTCTATCATTTTTATTTTGGTTTCAATGATAAGGGATAAACGACTTTGTTTATTAGCAATAAAATTGTCTAACCTGTAGCCTCGGTGTTGCTTCTTTAATGATAAGGCCAAGTTAATCATTCGTCACTAGCAACATCTCGTCTATCTGAGTAATCTCTCTTGTTGGTCGTAAGAACACATCTGTTTTGAAACTTTCCAATGAGAGAAGCCATTTTGCCTGTTTGGGTCCGACAAAATTGAGAAAAGTCACTTTGGAAGTTATAGCCATGAGTAAAAACCAAAACACCAAATTCATTAAATATGTTATCACCAGATTAAATATTCTTTCATAAATTTCAATTGCTTTTAATTCTTCTTCTGTTAACTTGCACGTTTTGTTAAATACCAAAAAGAATGCCGTAACACTAGCTGTTACGTCACAGCTTCTGATAAGCATTTCAAATTGTTGACAAGTTCTTTCCATTTCAAACATATCCTCGAGCTCCTCATTAAATTCAGTCTCCAAAGGTCCGGGTGTATCAAAAACATGACATTCCAAATTCTTCGTCTGCAGAATACCTCGTTCCACCATCTTCGTCAATGAATTTAGATCTGAACTTTCTGGAAAATGAAATTGTTTTAATATAGTATTCCCTGTTCCGCTTTTGCCATGTCCAGTTTTTCCCAACAATAGGTTTGAAATCTGGGATACCATTTTAAGCTTTAGAAAAAATGTATAAATAATACATTTATTTAGCATCATATAAAATACATAAAATTAACTAAGGAGTAGGCAAACATTGTCTTTCGACATGGCATCTAGATATTGTCTTTTTGTGTTAATTTTCAAAAACACTTTCTTAAATTTTATTGTAAGGGAAAACATTTGGAGAAAATATTTTATATCCATTTCGAATTATTTTTCTTTCACATAAAGTAGAAGATATGTGGAAAGCCATAAAATAGGTAAAAGTAACAATTTATGAGTTTCTCTAAACGAAACAAACGTTAAATAAAATCATTTACGGCTTTTTTCAATATTATGATAACGAAGTGTTTTTTTTTTAAAGAAAGTTTTTTTAAATGAAATAATTAAAGTTACTTATGTAAAAAAAAAAAAAAAAAGTCTCAACAAAAGAACTTAACACATAAAACATGTAAATGAAACATTAACTAAAAACTTCAAAATAGAAGCTATAAATATAATTTCTAAAAATAACAATAAAAGTATTGGTCCTTTTTCAAGTCTAAAAATAAATTTAAAAATTAAAGAAAGCCTTACGCATAGTCCTAAACATAGATCTAAAATGATTATGAGACAGAAGCTAACATCATCAAAACCTATTTGGCATCAGCATTTAAGTTTCATTTGACAAGGACATCTCAATAAAGTTTATTACATAGAAGAAATATGAAATATATCTGTAGATAAAAAGAAACTCCCAAAATATAGTTAAAAAATAACATTGTTAATTAATTATCAGATAAATTACTGAAAAAACTAATCAATGAGCGGCCCCAAATCCTCCTAAAGCCCAAGATAAGAAACCAGCAAACGTTATGTACTTTTTACAAATGTGACACAAGAGCGTGGTAATTTCTTGCTTGTTAGACTTATTTTAACTTACCAGCATTACTTGTAAATTACTACAAAGCAAAATTTATTGTATCTAAACTAATTACTTAATTTTTTTTAACAAAACTGCGCTACGTTGGTCGGATTCGTTCCATCCGGTGGCGTAGCGAGGGGGGCAGGGGGGGCGAATGCCCCCGGGCGCCACGTTAGGGGGCGCCAAAATGAGTATTATTTTTATGTAAACTAATGTATCCCAAATACGTTTGCAAGATTGAATATTGGAGCTCCGAAAATATATTTATTACAAAACAGTTGGTTAACATGATTTGGGCGCCCCTATTGAGCGTTAAGGGGCGCCATTCTACACATAATTAAATGGCACATTCTAATGTAGGATTGGTGATGTTTTATTTTTTTAATTAAAAAAAACTGTGAGTTGATGGGGAGTGAGCAGTAAGAGACCAATACGATTCTTTTAATAGAGCTAGCAGAGACGACACTAAAAGCAACCGAAATTACCAAGACAAGAAAAGGAGTGACTTAAAGCAGTGTTTCTCACCCTGTGGTCCACGACCACTAGTGGTCCGCGAAGATTTGCCAGGTGGTCCGTGAGCAAAGCATGAAATTACCGCACTGTAGGATTCATCGAGAAAGACTAGCAAGTAAAAGAATTAACGCAGACTTAAAATTATTTCTGATCTGGCCATAATGGTTTTTAATTTCATCAAGCTCGTCAATTAAATTCTCGTCTCTTTGATTTCTTATGCTCGAATATGAATCTTGAACATTAACAGTTACTAATGTATACTGAAGTTCACTGGTTATCTGACTGTTTTAATTATGTGATGACGTAAGAGAGTTTCATGTAGAAATAACTCAAAGCTTGTTGATCATTTGAACCATGGCTAATGGGTTGCTGTTATGGCTTACTTGGCTGAATTTTTTTTAAAACTCAATAAACTCAATTCAACTCGGCAAGGAAAGCAGATACATTATATAACTCTCAGTTACAAAATGTCTGCTTTTACGAAAAAGCTTGATCTTTGAAAAAGAAGATTATTTCAAGGTAGCTTTGAGATGTTTGATAAATTGTACGAAATCACCGAAAAACCAGCAAAAGAAGAAATAATTAAATAAACCACAGTTGATTAATTTGATTTCTTGTCATATTCAATAAATGCGGGGCCAATTTTATAACTTCTATTTTCATATTTATCGTGGGTTTCCAGTCCTAATCTCGAACACAATGAAGATGAAATTATCAACATCGTAATTAAACCAATAAATTGAACTGACCAGTGATAACAATTTGAATATGCTGCATCAGAAACTTGGGTTAATGAAATTTGAAGTACTCCGCATTGTCTCAGAAAGTTTTTAAAATTCTTTTACCCTTTGCAACTTTGTAAAAGGGGTTTGTCTGCAGTGCTTACAATAAAAAAAAACATCGTTCGTACTAAATAAACTAATATAGCAGTCTTTTAAATATAAATACTGTTAATGCCTTAAAGTTGTTTTTTTTTATAGTTAGCAAGTTGAATTAAATAAGAAGACTATGAGAATAATATAAATGACATTTGTTCGTTACAAAAGAAAGAGTATTGTTTAAGGAGCACGCAAATCGTAGCATATTAGTATAGTTTTACGAACTAACATGTTTTGTTTACTACTTATAGCTATCTATATACACAGCATAATTATATCTAACTTTTCAGCACGGCAGTAGCACAATTTTTAGTAGTGGCCCGTAGCTAAGACAATATTTTTCAAGTGGTCCTAGAATCCCAAAAGGTTGAGAACCACTGGCTAACAGAATGGTTAATACGGGTCCCTTTAATTGCTGCATGCTGTGACTCTTTAAAAAGATAAATCGTACTTCAGCTTTGTGGATGTGGATTTACAAACTAAAAAGTAACTATCAAAGAATCATTTTCACATTTTGCACAGATACATTCCAAAGACGCAAAAAGCCTTGAAATAGTTATCGTAGAGAAACTGGAATCTAATAGCATACCACTATCCGACTGTCGGTCACGATGTTATGACAATGCTTCTGTAATGACCGGGAATGTATCCGGCCTTCAACAGCGAAAATGTGCTAGAAATCACAAAGCATTGTTCATCAACTGTGGCAACTACAGCTTAAAATTTAGCAAGAGTACACTCAACTAAACATGATCCAGTTGTTATCACATTTTTTTGGAACAGTTAAAAGTATACATTTATGTTTTCTCCCTTTCAAAAACTCGTTGGGAAAAAAATTAAAAAGAGTTGTGCCAATCACAATGAAGAGGGAGTCTGAAACACGTTGGAGTGCACGATCAGAAGCTGTTATAGCAATTTATGAAGGACTAGATGACATGTCAGGGCTGTTGGAAAAATTATCAGAACATACAAATATGACGCCTGGCACTAGAAATGATGCAGAAGATTTGCTGGTAGGTATATAAAACTTTAACTTCCTAGATTTTAAACATTTCTGGAACATCATACTTGATAAAATTGATAGTGTCCAGAAACGGTTCCAGTAATCCAACTGTGAGTTTCAAGGAAGCTTAATCTGATCTTGAATCGCTTGAGCAAGAAATTGTCAACATTCGTGTTAGTTTGAGCCATGTTGCGGTAGACAATGGGAAAGAAGATGCACAACTTGGAGAATCGAGTTTGACAGAAGATTAGACGACATCGGAGGATGCCTTCGAGAATTAAAAAGAGATGCAGAACTTTGTCCATAAGAAGAAATTGCACCTGCTATGAACAGAGAAATTGATAAACTCCAACAGGAGATATCATACGGATTTTACGTCTTAAACAGCCTAAACAACAAATTTGGATTTTTACTAGACGTCAAATCTCTTCTTGCTGAAACAAAAGTCGATACGCTTCATTAAAATTGCTTAGATTTTGCTAATTTTTACGAATTGTGTACAGAAATCAAAGACTAAAAAATTATGCTCAGTACCCGGACTGAAATTCTACCGGAAACTACTTTGGATCTTCTCGATTTTATTTTTTCATTTTGGAGATGACGTATTTCCGAAACTGCGCATTTCACTTCAAATATTTCTAAAATTTGCTGTTTCAACTAAAAGCTGTGAGCGGTCCTTCAGCAAAGTAAACTTTATTTTGTCTTAATTACGTGCTTCAATGGATCAAGATCGTGTGGATGATCTGGCACTCCTTAGCATTGAAAGAGAACACTTGATAATATCAATTTTAACAGCGAGATTGACGACATTCAAATCAAGGAAGATCAATTTATTTTAGATTATGTCTATTCGAGTCATGTATAATTAGTAGAGCATTTTTTTCTTCATATAAATTGTTTATAATCGTATAGAGAATTATTAGTCTGTATTATATTTCATTAAAATATCATTTGCTTCAAAAAATGAACCATATAAACCGTAAAATTTCAATTTTTTCTTGGGGGCTCATTGAGCCCCCAGAATGTTTCGGTCCGTCAAGGGGCGCAGAATTTGTGTCATGCCCCCGGGCGCACATGACCCTAGCTACGCCACTGGTTCCATCGTCGTTACTTTAATGGTGAATTTGCTTCATGTAACATACTACGTTACTCTTTACGTTTTGATTCATTTTAATTGTTTATTGAAATAACTAAAAGATCTTCACATGTAACAAAGAATCAAACGTAATTTATGTTCTTTTTAATACCGATTTTTTAATTAATTTTTTTAAAACTAAATTTCGCTTACTTTGCAACTTGTAATTCTTTTCAAGCTCGTAATTGCTCAAAAGACAATTTGATTAATTTTTTAAAATAAAATCGGGGGCAAGAACTAAACCACTGTTAGTTCCATGGGTTTCTTTTACAAATTTGGCCTGCATCCTTTGTCTTGCCTTGTGTCCCACCATTGGAGTAGTTTTCCTGTTCGTGTTTACAGGTCTGAAATGAAATATTTATTTTACCACTGGAAAAGATGAATTATTATTTCCTATTTGGCCTTCAAAGATGTCATTTATGTTTTATATATATAATCACTCATAAATGAACTAAACTTTAAACTTTATCGAAATAATAACATGATGTGCATTCTCTTCAGAATTGTCAAAGGATTTCGGAGAAAGCTGTCATTGTTTAAAGCGCATCTGGACGAAGACAAATTTTCGCACGTTATAGTTTTAAATGAAACAGACATTATGCCTATGAAGTAAAAGCTAGTTTCAATGGTGTCACTAATTTCTTTTTTCAATATTTTTTTTTTGCTCTTTAGAATGTGGCCTTCCGATAGATCTGATATATCTACATGTTATGTTAAGTTCTTCATCTCTGATAAATTTGTTACAAAATATATATTTTTTATATTGTTTGTTTTATTTCTTTCGTTTAATTTTTAGTGCATCCCTCTCACCCATGATTCATGATTAACAAGGAAGGCAAAATAAATTTAAACATAGTATTTCCCCTAAAATGGTTATGCGACCCGCGCTCGCCATGTCAGCTATCCGGCAAATCTAAACAAACATGATGTCCTGTGTCAACATCACAAAGCCTTTGGGAAAATTAAATGACTTGAAACATGATACCTTTGTCGACCTATCGCATATATTATAAAATATTCAAATTGATAGAATATTATAAATGGAATTCATTTGATAAAGTTAACCATTCCAATTAACTAAAAGAAAACAGTGCGCAAAATACATCCGTGAATTAAGATTACCCAAAAGCTCTAGAGTAAAATCCTTGTTGTAGCCACTACAGCTAGCATAGGTCTAAATATATCTAAAGGGAATATTAAAGGTCATCAATGTTAATGCAACCAGCACAGAACCCAACATGCTTGAATGAGAAACACTTGAGGAGGTAGACAGTTTTTCAACCTTGGCAGCGTAGTAGATAAAAAAGGGAGAACGGTAGATGGTTTTAGAATAAAGATTGGGAAGACTAATGCAGCCTGCATCAATCTCAAAAATTGTAGTTCTTCAGAAACCATATTAGAAATTTAAAAATAAGGATCTTAAACGTCATGTCGACACATGTGTTGCTATATGGAAGTGAGAGTTGGAGGGTGACGGTCGTAAAACATGACCAGTATTGAGTCATTTATCAGAATTCACAAAATCAGTAAACTGAAACTGTGGCAGTGGACAAAGAAGAAATCAAATGAGGAAGAGACTTTCCAGAAATGGTGAAGAAAAACATTGGTCATACTCTAATAAAACATTTCTTCAATACAACAAGGCAAGCCATGAAATGGAAACCTCAGGGAAATCGAAAAAGAAGCCTTCCAAGAAAAACTTGGAGTCGAAAATTGAATGCATTTATCAAGAGCATTTTCGATGTCTGGAAGGTCACGAAAAGGCTGGCCCAGGATAGGGATGCCTTGAGGTCTCTCGTAGGCTGCCTATGCCCTTGATGAAATGGCAGACGCCAATGATGATCGGGTTGAGCCTCATGAATGAGAATACTCAACTGAGAACAACATATTAAGATTAGATGGATCTAAATCAGAACAATTATTGTAGACTCAAGATACCGCAATAACTATCATAGGCCCCAAACTCTTCCTATTATGTACGTATATGATTTAAGAAACAGGTAGACAGGCAGATAAATGCTTATAATAATAATGCTTAAAAAATAGACGGACAGACGGACGGACGGACAGACGGATTGATAGATCGATCGATAGATCGATAGATCGATCGATCGATAGATCGACCGATAGAGACCAATAGACCGATAGACCGATAGACCGATAGACTGACAGATAGACCGATAGACCGATAGACCGATAGACAGACAGATAGACCGATATCCCGATAGACAGACAGATAGACCGATAGACAGATAGACCGATAGACAGACAGATAGACAGACAGATAGACAGACGGATAGACCGATAGAACGACAGATAGACAGACAGATAGACCGATAGACAGATAGACAGACAGATAGAACGACAGATAGACCGATAGACAGATAGACCGACCGATAGACCGATAGACAGACAGAAAGACCGATAGACAGACAGATAGACCGACAGACCGACAGACAGATAGACAGATAGACAGATAGACAGACAGATAGACCGACAAACCGACAGACAGATAGACAGATAGAAAGACAGATAGAACGACAGACCGACAGACAGATAGACCGATAGACAGATAGATAGACAGATAGACCGACAGACAGATAGACCGACAGACAGACAGACAGACAGACAGATAGACCGACAGACAGACATACAGATAGACCGACAGACCGACAGACAGATAGACAGATAGACCGACAGACCGACAGACCGATAGACAGATAGACCGACAGACCGACAGACCGATAGACAGATAGACAGACAGATAGACCGACAGACCGACCGACCGACAGATAGACAGACATATAGACCGACAGACAGATAGACCGACAGACAGACAGACAGATAGACCGACAGATAGACAGACCGACAGACAGACAGACAGATAGACAGATAGACCGACAGACAGATAAACCGACAGACCGACAGACAGACGGACAGACAGACCGACAGACAGACAGACCGACTGACAGATAGACCGACAGACAGATAGAGAGACAGACAGACCGACAGACAGACAGACAGACCGACAGACAGACAGACAGACCGACAGACAGACAGACAGACAGAAAGATAGATAGATAGATAGATAGATAGATATATAGATAGATAGATAGATAGATAGATAGATAGACTGATAGACAGACAGATAGACCGATAGACAGATAGACCGA